>BMAU01016507.1:1800000-2020661 GCA_019973935.1 Trichonephila clavipes
TCCATAAAAAAGTGCACTTGTGTATTGTAAAAGCCTTCCGTGGGTATTAAAACTCATAAATTTGTTTTAATGAATTTTATAAGCAATTGCTGAAGACGGCTCAGAGTACCTGAAAACTCTAATGCCTCTCCAGCAATTAATGTAATTCTGATTAAAATATCAATGGAAAATAAAATATGTAAGACGACTGCTTATAACAAAGCCAAAAAAGTACACAATTTGGTGTTATGACTAATGAGGGAAAGACCTAACATCAGTCGAATTAAAAGATGTCCCCTGGCTTTCTGCAGGAAATAAATGTAACCGTGGCTCCCAGAATGCTCTGGCTAGACTAACAAGTGGCCATTTGAGTACTTACAATTATCGCAACCTATTGGCAACACTAAATGAAAGGAAGCACCTAGTTGCCAATTCAGCTCGTACGACACATAGGAAATCGAGGTTACCAACTTGACGAGTTATGAATGAAGCTGGCGATCGTTGCAATAATACGCAAGTATCACCACTCGAAATGTTTTTCCTATGATAGTGGCAGAAAAATCTACCGCACTTGCAAGGAATGCTGTGACATCCAGCTTCACCGGATCAGATTCTGAGATCCATCGGACTTTCTAAGAGGCACTTAACATCCGTTCATCCTATTCTACATATTTTCAATGATCAACAACCTTCTGGAGCTGATCTGGCATGTTCCAGGTCGTTCGAGGATAAGAAGCAACAACAACAAACAAAAGATATATGCATAAAATCGAGATATGACTTTAATCTAAGGAATCTAAGAGGAGGTCTTGTAAACACACAAAATATTTCGAACACAGATGTCAACATCTTAAGAGATTTATTCAAATATTGCGCAAAATACTACTAAGCAAAAACAGCGCACTCAAACATATTCAGTTATTACTGTTAAATTATGAAAAGAAGAGCATCGAATAGAACATCATTCATAAATATGAAGTTCCAAAAGCACAACTTGAATTTCAATCTATCCATCTCCATTTCGAGATTCGAATAACAAATCTAGCGAGTAAAACATATAAAAGCTGTTACCAGATACTTGAAAGAATAGCCAATGCAGGCAGGAAAACAATACTGCCAGATACTAGATATTTGAAAGCATCTCTATTCAAGTAAACATATAAAATAAATTCAGATAAATTAAGAACATAGATAAAATAATTGAAAATAAAATCACGTGACAATTAAATATATTTACATACAATGATAACAATAAAATGAACGTTGAATGAACTCTCTCTCTCTCTCGCTTCATAATCAAACAACAAATACGGGGTGGTCCTGAATTCATGGTACAAACTTTAAGGGTAGATATAGGTCACAGTAACAATCATTTATTTTATAGGAATCTATGGACGCAAATGAGACGGTGAGGCGCAAACGGGGAAATAAAAGGAAAGAGAAATGGCATTATCAGTTGGTTGCGTTGCCGGTAGGGGACTGTAGATGTCTAGCCATCATTTAGCGTGATGATTCTCAGTAGGGAAAAGTTCCCTTCGCAATTATGCTGACGTCTGCGATGGGAGACTTTGCGTATGCCGAGATTGCAGATGTACACTACATGTACGGCCGTGCAAACAGTAACGGCAATGTTGCGCTACGAATCGAATGCTTCAAGTGCAGTTTCCTGATCGACGAATGCCGAATCACAGAATATTTCAGTGGTTACATCGTCAACTTCATGAAACACGTTCATTCCACGTCACCAAACATGATGCTGGTCGACAAAGAGCTGTACGCAGTCCAAGCCTAAAAGAAAGCATCTTGAACGTTGTGACTCATAGACCAGAGTCTAGTATAAGAGCTGTTGCTCATCACGTAAGTGTGGGCCCTCATACCGTTTGCAGAGCATTAAGTACACGTTCATTCCACGTCACCAATCATGATGCTGGTCGACGAAGAGCTGTACGCAGTCCAAGCCTGAAAGAAAGTATCTTGAGCATTGTGACTGATAAACCAGTCTAGTTAGTATAAGAGCTGTTGCTCATCACGTAAGTGTGGGTCATCATACCGTTTGCAGAGTATTAAGAACTCACAGGACTCTTAAATTGTAAAAATTTTCAATTTTATGAAAAAAATATATGTTAAAATCGCAATATATTTCTGAGTATTTTGGTACCAAAGTTGTGTTGATACTGTGAAAACTTCTGAAGTTATTGAGAAATAAGTAGTGAAATTTAAACGAAAAAACCCTATCTCTTTCTTATCTTTAACTTCATTTTACGCAAAACAAAAGATTTTAGCTTCCGCGCGGGATTTCTCAGAAACTATTAATGATATCAATTTGAAATTTTATACACGTGTTCAAAATAAGTCTCTTCATAATAACTTATACATCAATTTTCAAAAAAAAAAAAATATTAATTTTTTATTTGGATTTTAATTAATTTTTTTCTTAAAATTTTAAAATTTTCGTTAAAAATTGTATTTAAAAAATATCCCCCCTAAATTTCTTAAAAGTTAGTATAACTTCAAAAGTAAACTTTTTTAAACCAAGTAAAATTAATGTTGTAAATTTTGATCAATTTTGTACTTCAGAATCCTGTGCGGTGTAAAATACCGATTTTCATATTTTTGAAAAATTGTACCAATTTTTATTTCTTTATTGTTTTGCTTTACTGCTAAGTTACATTTTTTTGAAGAAGGATGTGTTTTTCGAGTGCACGGATCCTGAGAGCTCTTAAACGAAAATCGGTTACATCTCTTCCATTTTCAGCGAGTACAAGCTTTGAATCCGGCAGACTATCTTCTCCGACTGCCAGTGGGTGGTACAACACTGTGCACTGCACCTGAACTTCATAACTCATATGCTGAACAGGTATGGACAGTAATTGTAAACATTACACTTTTCAACGAAATTTTCAATAAGCACTTTGTGTTTCCTTTCGTCTCTTATTTTTTGTGTTTTGCCTCTCCATGTCAGTTGTGCCCATACTTTCCAAAACAATAAAAGATTTGTACAATGTCTTGTACCTACCCTTAAAGTTTGTACCAGGAATTCGGGATCACCCTGTATATTCGTCATGAGCAAAGTGTAGTGACAATGTGTAGTTTAAATTGAGATTTTAGTGAACACTAGAATATGTTCGCAAACTTCGAGATGTTTGAAATGTTTTGAAGCCAGGTAAAAATAAAATTTTGTAAACAATTATAAAAGTACCTTACATGGCATGGATAATTTTTTCCTAAATGTGTGGCTGATTTTCATTAATCATCAGAGAATAAATTCCAGATTCATAGATTGTTTTAACCTATGTAATCATTGGTGCAATACTTTGGTCTGGTTGATGAAAGTAAATTAGGCTGAATGAAGCCGTCTTCAGACTAACGCGCACTTTGAACACACACAAAAAAACAAACTAGATCGAGATTGAAGGGTGCGTGTTATATGCAGGGTATAAAAATGAGAGCTTTAAAAATAAATAAAAAAAAAAGATGAGCATAGGAAAAAAAATTAAATTCATACATTTATCGAAATACGGTTATTTCAAAGAAATGACGTTCCTTACGAACTCAAAGGGTTGTAGTTTCTGGAGGAGTATAGTATTTTTTTCTAAAGCTTGGAATAATAACTTGAATAAATGACTTCAAAACACATTTGAGCATTGCGCATGCGTATTTCAGGTTTCTTCGTAAGAAGGTGCTCGTTGTACGGCGAATATACATAAAAGTTAAAAATTTCTGCTTGAAAGTATAGGTGTACGTTTTACGGTGGTGAGCGTTATACGCCGGATTTTGCAGAAAAATTAGATTACAGTTCAAAGATGGAATTTAAAGTACGTTAACGTTATAAAGTTGTGCGGGAAAATGCTTCAAAAATGTTAATGCTGTAAATTGTTCTTGCGAAGTTCCATTTTGCATTGTACTGAAGCGCCACAAATCCTAAGGACAGAACCCGTGACCTATGGATCCGAAGCCGAGTAACATAACCACTAGGCAAAAGGGATCATCCCTGTCTAAATGTTACTGCTTTATGTAGACACCGCTCCAGTACTCCCCCAACAAGGAGTCGGTGGATAGACTAACGAACGATATATTTGTTATAGCGAGCGTGTGAGTTGTTGCTGCTAATGTGGTGTTGCGTCAAGTGAGTCTGACGGCTTTGATTGCTGCGTCAAGTGATTCTGTCAACCTTGGTTGCTCTTAGTGCGGGTACATAGTGCCACGACAGATCAAAAGGTTGCCTTTTTCTTGGTTCAGCCAAGGTCACAAATATGGAAGATAATCAGAGGACAGAATCCGCGACGCTCGGTTCGGCAGCCAAGTAACATGACCACTACATAAAAGTTTATTTTATTTATTTTACAAATGCCAGGCCATGGACCATCAGGTCATTAGGCAACGGGCTCTCCAATACCTTTTTACAATGTAGTTAAGATCATTCAGTGCAGAGCACTCGTCCAAATGAGCGGCAGTCATGTCTTGTCCAGTGTCACACAAAACGCAGATAGGTGAAGTCACTAAATTAAAACTAAACAGATGAGCACAAAGGCAGTCATGTCCGGTTAAAAGTCTAAATTTAGCCACAGCAGCAGCACGAGGAGAACTTGGAATACCGTGGGATTTCTTACATAGTGTACTCCAGGGCTTATCACGAGCAACACGAGAAGCTGTAAGGCGAAATGATTCCCTAAAAATCCTTTTAATTTCCAGTTTGGCAGAATGAAGTGTCAGGTCTCTGAGAAAGTTCTGAAGGATACCCGTTCCCTTTTTTGCCAAAAAGTCTGCCCTCTCATTTCCCCAAAGACAACAGTGGGATGGTACCCATTGATAGACGATCTTTCCTTTTATCTTTCCCAGGAGTTCTCTACAGTTCTGCACACTTAAACAATTATTCTCATTATAGTTGGACAAAGCCTGAAGGGCAGAAGTAGAATCTGAAAGAATTACAGCTCTTTCAATGGGGGAGACGAACAGCAAGTTGCTGAAGGGCTATATGTATAGCTTCAACCTTACCATCAAAGTGAGTTGTCAAAGGCCCGGCGTGTAAATAGCAGGAGAAGAGGCGACTAAAAACACCAATACCAGCGCCTTGGGCAAAGTCCAAGAGTGAGCCATCTGTGTAAATGTGAAGCCACTTCTCCGGTGGGAAGCGGGTATTGATAGTTTCCAAAGCTATAGCGTGAAGAGCAGTTGGACTTAGATCACGTTTTCTCACATTCAGAACAAGGTCCAATCTAATGTCGAGTATTGCGTAGTCGAGTGGGTTAGCAAAAGACAGTAATTCAAAGGGCACATCATTAATGACTTTATATTGAATGTTCTCACGAACACATTGAATAAAGCCCTTTTGAGTCTTAAGATTACGTCCTCCATCGGAATCATAGTCCCGCCAGAATGAATTATTTGGGAGTCTAATAAGTCTATTGAAGAGAATAGCAGCATTCTTCTCAATTATATTAATGAATGGCTGAAGGTCGCAAAGTAACTGCATGGCAAGTACTGGAGTAGTTTTAACTCCGCCAGTGATCATGCGAAGGGCTTGGTTATGGAAAGTGTCGAGAAGTTTTCTAACGTTACTGAGGCAGAGATCAGCACCTCATTGCAATAATTTAGAACTAGTTGAATATATGTCTTGTAAGTTGTATTTAAGGTATCCCTATTGCATCCCCATTTAACTCCGGTCAATCTTTTAAGAATGGAGAGTCGCTTTCTTGCCTTAGAAACAACAAGCTCAGCATGTTTAGTCTATTTCAATTTGTTATCAAGAGCGCAACCCAAATAAATTGAAACATCACTCTGTTGAACAGGGCACTACATAAAAGTGATCACCCCTGTCAGAAGGTTGTTACTGGTTTATGTAAATAACACTACAGTACCATGCTTTGCTCAATACCATTCATTTTTCAACAGCAGATTATAATAGGAAATTGATTTGTCATGTTTCCTGTTTATATGCAAACTATACTAATTTATATAAATAAATAAATGAATGTGAGTAATAAAGAAAAACAGTAACGTATATAATTTCAATACAACTTAATTCCATATTACACATACTCCATGTTGGACGAGTATGATGGTTAAAGCTTAATTTGTATGAAGCAGTTTAGACACAGATTTCCCAAATACGTCAAAGCAGTTAAGGGGAGTTGGAAACCTCTCTCTTTCTCAATACTGACAATGTTAAATTGGCTGTTTTCGATGTACCTTTTCTCAAAACCTGTTTTATGTACATGCTTGAAATTTTTCATACTATTAAAGTACACTTCTCTCATTATACTAAAATGAACTTTTAGCTAATTTTGAATTTTTTAATAAATTATGAAATATTTTATCAAACATTGCGAAATTTGACCCATTGTTTACTTAAAAAAATTATAAAAATTAAATTTTTGAGTTTTTTACAAAAACGCTCATTTTAGTATATATTAGACATCATTATAAATAATTCATAAGAAATTTACATACCTGTGAACAATAGTTTCTCAGAAAAGGTACATCGCACATTAAAATTTACATTTTGAGATAAATTGATTTTAATGTATTCAGTGAGACTTCTAATCGACTAGGAAATAAAAAAAAATAAAAGGCTCAATTTAAAATAAAAACATGTTTTGGTTTATATTAGTCGTTACACTTTTAAGCAAAAACAAAGTAATTTGTTTACAATTTTCGCCATTAAAATGGGCGTGGCCCAAATTCAATGATTATTTAAAAATACGTTTTAAGGACTTCTAAATACCCTAGAGGTTAAATTAAGGTATTTTTAGAAAGGTTAAAATCTATACAGTTTGAAAATGTAAAAATCTCAAATTATCAAAAAAATAAGATTTTAGCTTTCCAACACCCCTTAACTAGTTGATAAGGGAATGTCAATAATACGTATTGAAGTAAATAAAGCTTTTGCCTAGTTGGTTAACCAATTGTTGAAGAATCTGACACTCACCTTGTTTCCGCAGAATTTGCCGAGGTTCTTGGCTGAGTCATCTTCCCCATCGTAGACCTCAACGTAGTCATAACCGCAATCCTGTTCGTGCTCCACCTCAAAAGTGAGGAACCGCAGTCGCACTCGGTGATCATTCAGGCCCTGAATGATCCAGTCGCAATCCTCTTTGTTGTCGTAGTTCTGGTCGCCATACTTGGCGTGCGAATACAGATGCTCCATTTCTCGTAAAGCCAGGAGACGACCACCGCATACTGTGGACAACAAAATAAATTTGAAGTCAATATATAAGTTCCTTTAGCAATGTTAAATTAACTATTAACTGATTTATATAAAATATCGAATATTGCTTTAAGGTAACAGACTACATTCCGAACCGTGATTTTAAAAAGCGTATACATGGGTAATTTTCATGATATTTAGTGTCACTAAGATTAAAATACATGCATAAATGCATAAAATTGTTTTAAGGAGATTTTGACAAAAAAATTATTTAAATATAATATATTGGCAAAAAATTAACTTAGAATAATCTTTTTCCAAATGTTCTGCTTTTGTGAAACAGGGTTCTATTATAATAATAATTTGCCTGTCTATAGCTCAGACCTCTCTACAGAGGCTCAACTATAATTTTTGAAAAATTCACATCATTTTCAGAGTTACCACCAATTGAAATATTTATTTGCGTTTTTTTCTTAAAATTTCTCCCCTCTGTTGTCGTAAAATATGAATAAACTGACTTCTAAGTTATATATTTCAAAAATTCTATTTGAGTCATTGTAGAGAGGTCTGAGCTATATACAGACAAAACATTATTATAATAGAAGCATTTTTCACAAAAGGAGAACATTAGGAAAAATGATTATTCTAAGTTAATTTTTGCCAATATATTATATTAAAAATTTTTTTGTCAAAATCTCCTTAAAACAATTTTATGCATATATTCTAATCTAAGTGACAGTAAATACCATCATGAAAATTATCCATTTATGCGCTTTTGCAAATCACGGTTCCGAACGTAGTCGGATACCTTAAACATGTTATTAATTTGCAATTTTGTTTGAATCGTCCGACTCCCTCAACCCTCTCCCGTTAATCTAAGAACTCAAAGTTTTTAAAATTTTACTATTTTTCAGTTCCTTCTATTAGTTCACAACCTCCTCCTCGGTGGACCGCCAGGACATTTTGGGGTGATATCCTGAAGATTAGCAGTTAGCAATTACCGTATTTACTCTAATCTAAGCCTCACTTTCCCCAATGTTAATACTACTGAAAATCTGGTGTGGCTTAGAATTGAAGAAAAAAACATTTCGTAGAGGATGGGCCAATTAGAGCAATTAAAAAGTTCATACACGTATTTAAAAGTTTATAGTATTTGTAAAATATCTAATTACTCAATTCTAATTAGTTCTAATTTTAAATTTATTTTAATTTCAGAAAATTGGATACCGATAAACCATTTCACACTATTTTTCATTTTTCTTAAAAACTTAAGAATTTGGAGTGCAGCTTAGAATCGATGGTGGCTTAAATTCGAATAAATACGGTATGTACGGAAATATTGGTTAACAGTATGCAGACTGTTTCTTGTACTGACTATAATTACTAGGACTAACTTTAAATGAAAACGGTTTTTAAATATTTACTTTTTGAATTGTTTGACAAAATGTTTGATATTATTATATTTGTGGCTGTGTTATTATTATTATGTTTGCATATTGCGTTTTGCTTTAAACGTGGTCTAAAAAGTGTAAGTTTTCTTATTGAAGTTACGTAGATAAAAGTGCATATTCTGTATATATTATTGAGTTATAAAAATATTGTAGACCTATATTTCTTAGATCACCACACCTACGCCACTGAGTGGACGCAATACCTTGGAAAAATTTCGAAGTAGCCCGCATCCTGGAAAAGTTTGCTCACCTGTCGTTCAAATATTCAATCGTTAATAAAATACTTTCTATTCATCCATTCAAATTCAAATACATTCTTTAAACTTGTAGTGGATGACGCCTGATAATACAGTTTTTTAAATATTAATTCATTAGTTAAACTTAATTTACAAACTTAGTAACAAACAAAAATAATAGTCCAAAACCATATATAAAAAGGAAACTCGCTCGTTGTATCCCTTTAGCGCAATGGATAGCGCGTTTGGCTTCTAATCCAAAAGTCGTGGGTTTGAATCCTACTTGGAATGACATAATTTCTGTGAATGTGATTTATGAATAAAAAAAAAGTAACAAACAAAAATAATAGTCCAAAACCATACATAGAAAGGAGAAAATCGCTTTCTATTTTGCCATCTAATATTGTCATATTTATATTAATTGTAATAATTTAATAAAAAGTAATTAAAATAAATTTTTCTTTGTTGAACTAAGTAGGAATTGACTTTAAAATTTTTTTTCATACTCGTGTTGTTCTTTATATGTAATATAAATTTCCTAAATTAGAAATTTAGGGAAAATAGAACCGATCTCCAATCAATGTGATTTTAATTTTATTTAGAATAATTTATTATTATTTTGTGACTACACGTTTGATGTAAATACATTTCTTTGTTAATTGATTTACAAGTGTATGAGTGCCTCCTTATTTAAGTTACATTTCTATTATGAATCATGAATGTGATATCTGGTTCAACCTCATAAATGGGGAATTGCGTAAAATGAATCAGTGCCTGGAAATTCCCTTATAACAAATAATTTTTTCATTGCTATGGTTATATTTAGACTACACATTTCTAAAATTACATATTGATCTAGAAAAATGTTTCTAAACCTGAATATACGGCATACATGATTGTTTATAAATGATTATTTTTGAACAATACTTCAGTAATGGACTTGATATTTCTTTGTGGGGTAACTGAAATGTTTTTATTGCTCATTTAGTTTGACATATTTCTGTGGTATCATATTTTCCACTTCATACACAAGATAATTTCTAATCCAGAAATTTTTTCCTCTAGTAAATTCTATAGTAGATTTAAAATTAAGTAAAAATTACACTTTTTAAATATCTTAATATCATTACACAGTATTTTTTTAAAAATTTAAATTTATATTTAATTTTGAATCCATGAGTGAGAAATAATACTCAGTTACTAAAAAGCAGCTATTTTTTGTGTAATACAGTCTGCATCATTAAAAGTTATTTAAAAAAGTTGTATAAAACAAAAAAAAGGTTATATAACAAAATGTACTCATAATGATACTTAAGTATTAATCATGTACTAGTGATTTGTTCACAAAGACTTAGTTATGTTTGATAAACATAATTCATTTTGAACTAATAATTAGATCCGTGTTATGATCTTATATTTTTCAATTTATAATGCACTAAATTCATGATTGTTACATGATAACCGCAATCACGTGTTTACGTTGAATTCAAAATTCACACTAGACTTGTGTTGTTTACTAATAAAATTCAGAACAATATCAAATCTGATAAAAGGTTAAAAATGTAAAAAGTATTAAGATTCTCTAAAAGGTTTTTCAAAATAAAAAATAAGGCTACTTTTGAATCAAGTGCATTTTGTTGCTCTCTATTTGCTTTATTATTGTTATACCTATGCACTCTTTAAAGGAAAGTTTCTGTTTAAGGAATCCAACTACCCTAAAATCGTAAATTTTTTCAAAGTTAACAAATTTTTTGTTATGATTTTATTTTATAAACCTTCATATATTAGCTTTGTAAAAATGCCAAGTTTTTTTATTTTTCCTATTCACTAGAACAAAACTACAAGTGTTTTAGTAAAAGCAGATGCCATAACTTTAAACAAGGTGTCAAACATTAAAATACGTTTTACTTGAAATGTTTTTTTCAAAAAACTCAAACGGGGACAGCGATTGCTCAAAAAGTTTTAAGAATAATTAACTGAATTTTTTTGTATATATTCTGTGTAATAGTATAAGTGTTTTAACCTTAGAGATTTATCTATCACTGTTTTATTAAAAAAATTACAGTCCTTTATGTGAATATAATCACTGTTTTTTTTTAAGTAATTTCATATAATAACTAAGATAAAGTGGTCTAGCTTTTGTAAAAAGAATTTTTCTTAATATTTCTTATCCTGAAAGTCATTTCAAAAAGGAATACCAAAGTAACACATCAAAATTGAAAAAAATTGTTCATAAAATTGTGTAGTGTGCCTCGTTTATGTAATTTTTCGTAAATTTTTACCAATTTTTTCCCATTTTAGTAATTTTAATTTCTTTGTCTCTTAGTTTTAGCATTTTTTCTCTTAAAATGTTCTAAATAAATCTAAAAAGCACAAAAAAAGTTCCATATCTCCTTTTTTTCTTAAAAAAAAAAGTGTGTTGTCGCAAGTAGTCGAATCTTTGGTAAAAGGTGGCAGGAGTGAGGCGCATGAACTGATTGGCTGGAATTAAGTGATTGCATTTATCATGGGACTATGAATTTAACCTATTTGCAAAAGGTTGCAAGTGGCTTGAGGTCAGTATGGAAATACTTAGAAAAGTTTCTTTTTAATCACTTAACGACTCTTTCAATATTGTTGCAAATTTGAGTGGGGTAAAAGTAGTCAGCGAGTCGAATTAGTTGAATAATGATAAATTTATTAACGGACAAGAACGAACACAGATCACTACACAAAGATAAATCGACTTATACAAACAAAGAAATATAACAGATTATTTACAATAGTGCAAAACGCATTCGTTACAAGCAAGCTTTCCAGCGTTCCAGAAACGACTTTTCTAGAAAATTCCGCTAGCAAACACTCAGATAAGTTCTCTCTCTTTTGTCGCAGTCAACTCACAAACAGATTTTGTTCTTAGCTGAACTCTCTTTTAAACTCAACTGAGCTTTATTTCAAAGGATGTTTATATTGTTTTATGATAATTTCTCAAGAAGAGTGAATCCTGGAGCCTTCTCAATGATTCATTGGCGCTGTCATATTTTCCCCCAAAATTGTTGCCAATGGCGATAAAGCTACCAATCTGGTAACATTTTCTTTGGTTGCCCCAACTCATTTTTCAAGTTTACGGTGGGAAGCGAAGTTTGTAAAACTGCAAGGAGAGAACTGCTGCAGGGAGAATTACATACGTAGCATGTTTCAATGTTATCAATTTATGTATGAAATATATATATATATCAGTATCCTTCATTGCTTTTGGGACAATAAAGATACCTTAAATATCGTAAATCTAGAGGAAATAAATAAAAATGATTATATCTGACAATAATTACTATTTGATATTTGATGTAAAAGTGGATATTTACCCATATTTTAAATGTGGTACGAGACAAATGTGGTGCAAGTACAAAATAAATATTTACATCTAATGAAATGCAGTGAAAGGTAATTTTTAAAAGTTTTTTTCCCTGTGGTTTCTGGTTTCTTAAAGATGGAATTCATAACAAATTGAAACGGAAAATTATTTCGGAAAACAATGAATTCATTTATTGACAAATTCATTTGAGTATTTCTATACTCGTATTGTTTCTGCATTAACTTGCAACTGTACAAATATGGAAAAATAATACATTCACCTGTTGTATGTGTGGCCCTGAATCCCTTTCTTTGTACGGAGGCATCCGATTTGAAGAGCAGGTACATTCGGTTTCCAGAGGCCAGGATAGGATGCGGCACTTTACTGCCACAGAATTTTCCCAGGGTGGGGGCGTCCTCGTCCTGGCCATCGTACGCGCTGATGCGGTCGTAAGCGCATTCCTGGTGGGGCTCCAGCTCGAACTCGTGGAAAACCTGCTCCGGAGAAAAATAAGTTAATCGCTTGTCAATAGATAAACCATTACATGCTTAGTTTTTCAATTCAATGAATAATATGATTAGTTTTAATGTAGATCAGGGGTGTCAAATTCGCGGCCCACAAAGAACATTTTTGCGGCCCGGTCTTATACATCGATACACAATAACACATAATAAAATTTTAAAAAATCTCCTAAAATAGGAAAGATAGTAGCAGAGAAGAGATGTCAAGTATCAAGACTTAAATATTAAATTTTCTTGTTCCTTTATATATATTTACTTAATGCACTATTCGAAATAAACTTACATTTCTAAGAATATTGATTTTTTTGTGACCCTCCTAAATTAAATCTTGTTCGTTTGGCCCAAGTTATTCTTTGAGTTTGACACCCTTGATGTAGATGATTAACTTTTTTTAGGACGAATTTATTGCGGTACTCAGAAATATATATAAAATGGTTGATATTTTGTTCCAAATACCCTTTAAAGAATGGTCAAGCATCAGTTGAATAACAGGATTTTCTGGAGTTAGCATACTTTTAAGAGCGTATGTTCCATTCAAATTTTTTCTTTCCCAATTACATTTAGGCTGCCAAACATTTTGATGTAATTTGATTTTAGAAAAGGAAAAAAACTTGATTACTTGATGTATGATCAGTATTTGTGTAATATTCAAAGGTAGAAGCATGAAGTTCACCCCTGCGAAGGTGTTACAGAGGCAGTGACGTTTTATGGCATCTTGAGTCCCTGGGCACCTATGCAAAACTAAGCCTCACCTGCGACCCTTTTTATATAAGTTACGAGTATATAGCATAAGTTGTCATATACAGGGTGTCCGGGCTTAAAGTATCCAAAAATTAAGGCTCGGAACTACCCATCAGAATGTAAAAAACTGTTCATCCGGGCATTGGAAACACTTCCGAGATTTTTTGGGTCTAATCCGATCGGCCGCAAGTGCGCGCATTGTTCGGCAATCGCAGACGATAAACTTGTTACACTGACTTCATTAGTAAAGGTGTAGTCGCCACAGCAAAAGGTGTAGTGCGTACTTTGGTTAACGGAATTTAAATCAGTCACGCGTGTACAGAGAAGTGTTTGAACAAAATGGAGTGTCGTCACTGGCTTGCCTAATACAGGACTCCTACAAAATGAATCAAGTACATGATTTACAGTGTCTTCTATCACGAAAACTTACGGATTCTTGTCGGTTTGAGATAATAAAGTTCTCGTCTCCTTTAAAGTTCTTTTCCATTAGTGGATAGATTTTTATGTCGGAGGATCGACATTCCATTCTGTTCGAACACGTAGCTGTACTAGCGTGATACATTTAAATTCCGTTAGCAAAGTACGCACTGCACCTTTTGCTGTAGCATCCACATCTTTACTAACGAAGTCAGTGTAACAAGTTTATCATCTGCGATTGCCGAATAATGCGTGCACGTGCGGCCGATCGGACTAGACAAAAAAAAATCTCGGAGGGGTTTCCAATCCCCGGATGAACAGTTTATTCTGATGGATAGTTCCGTAATAATAAGACATAACTTTTGGATACCTTAAGCACGGACACCCTGTTTGCACAAATGGTAACCTGTAAGAACTAAATGTACAGGACACGCAATCTCACAAACCGACTGCAACCTTTCAACTAAATGAGTTATGAGGGTTTATGGTGATGGATTTAGTCCTAGACGTAGAAGACGAATATGACACAATAATGTCACTGTCGTCAGTTGGTATATAGTTCGAAATTCCCAGTTTTTTATCGGATGTGTCTGGGAATAACATTTGGTGGCTAAAATTATTACAATTACGCTTTTAATGAGAACGAGTCGAGCATGACACGAGGCCCTGGGCTCCGGCCCAGGCTCAAATGACTCAAAATGTTTCTGGTAAGCGAATTAAAAATATCTTGGTACTTTGAGAAAGAAATCTAATTTTATAATAAAATTAAATTATTGAGACAATATTAAAAAAAAATGAGAATATCTATTTTGCATCAAAAATTACCTTTAACACATCAGTATTGTTTCTGGTTTAAGATTCTTTTTTTTCGAAGTACAGGGGATTTATTTCCTTGTAAACCATACTGTCTCAACGTGGGGGGTAACGCCCCCTTGTGGGGGTTTGAGGCCTTCGGGGGGGCAGTAAGAGACCGAGATAAAATTAGGGGCGTTGAAATGGCACGTAGGGGCTTCGGCAGATTAACCAAATATAGTCTAAAAAAACACGCTGATTATGTATGTACTAACAAAAGTAAACTTTGATGCTGGTTATCATAAGTTAATTGTACGTATTTAAATAATTTCTATCACGTGTACGAAAATTCACATATTTCGGTAGTTCGGAAAGTGGATGAAAAACTTAAATATTACATTACATTCAGACCTGCATTAAATTGAATGATATAGTCAATTCTAACTTTTGTAGTGTACGTGTTGTCCTTGTCTGTGAGCAGAAGGAAAAATGTTTCATCCCCTGCATTTCTCTCTCTCTCTCTCTCATTACGCATATTATTCAAGAAATATAATTAAATACGTTAACCAGAAATTAACGTGTGATTCTTTAAAGGCTGAAACTGTCAATTTTTTTTTAAATCAATAGTTTATTGTGAATTACTTCATATCATCAAAACCTTCTATAAAAAGTGTCTAACATAAGCTAAAACTTTCATTCCACTCTTTTAAATGAAGAAATTCACCAGCGTTTCAATTACAACAATATCCTATCTAAAACTAAAATATATAATATTACACATTGAAATATATTTGTGGCATTTCAGATTAGCAAGTTAAAAAAAGCTGGGGGCTTTAGAAAAAAAATAAAATTAAAAAAATATATTCTATTAGTAATAGAATATTTTTTAAAATTTAATTCTTATTTTCACCATGTACTATGTACATGCTCTTATTTCTCTAGATTGGGAGGGGGCGGTATCGAAATATTCCCCAGAAAAGGGGGCGCCAGTTCAAAAAAGGTTGCGAACCTATGTCGTAAGCCCTTGACACATAAACAAAACGGAATTCGATGTATCCGAAAATTACTGTTTAATTTAATTCAATTGAACATTTACGTG
Organism: Trichonephila clavipes; assembly: GCA_019973935.1. Taxonomy (NCBI): domain Eukaryota; kingdom Metazoa; phylum Arthropoda; class Arachnida; order Araneae; family Nephilidae; genus Trichonephila; species Trichonephila clavipes. The sequence continues at coordinate 1,815,718 of BMAU01016507.1, forward strand.
TATATTGAACGTTTTTAAAATTCTTTTTATTTAGCTCGATTACAGACGAAATTTTGTTACCAGTACCATTAAAAAGGAGAGGGGGAATAGATTTTGAACATTTAAAACAAAACAGAATCGACGTGTAGGAATACAGTTTTTGATGTCTCGGAGATGTCAAAATCTACATGTACAATTGCACATTAAATGAATGGGGTTTCCAAATGTTAAAATATGTCAGAGGATTAGGGATGTACGTATTCGTGTTACATTGAAGAATATGAATGATATTCAGAATGTTTTTTCAGATTTAAAAATGCTCTTATATTAATATTTTTTAACTTCGCTATGTAGAGAGAGGCATATTTTGACATGATACTCATTTTTATCTTGTGACGGCTCTATCCACGACCTTCTCACTAACAAATCGTCTTGGGAAATTTTTGGTCCATAAAAACTATTTTATTAAAACGCTCCCTCTGAAGAAGAGAACGTGAACATGTAAATTAAGACTACTATATAAAGTCTAGGCTTTCAAGTTAAAGTGGAGAGAGATGGGGTAGGCTGCTAGCGGAGCAGTGATTAATCAAATTTAAAATGTAACGCACGTATTTAGTATTTGATAATTGAAGTAATTAAGGTGATGATTTGTCACTGGAGATTGAATATAGATTAGATAGCTAGGAAGGCAGTGTACTTGAATTGAAGTAAGTGTTATAAGTAATTAAAGTCTTCTCATTCCTCGCGTACCTCATTAATCATCTTCATATTGCTTCAATTGGGTGCATCTCTTAGTTTTGATTGATCGAACTTGTGTTGTTGTTTGTGTTGCAAATAAACTAACTGATTTTGAACATAGCTAGTCTTCCTTCCCTTCCTCCCACGTCTTTAGGAGTGGAGGCGAGATTCTTCCAATATTTCATTAATTTTTCTGGCATAAAATGTGTTTCACACTTTTTCTCCATGAACCTTTTTTCCTACATTCCACGGTATCTTTTTACGTGTTTATATATAAATAAAAAATTACTTATTTATACAATATTTTGAAATTTTAAAAACACTATTATAAAAAGATATGCAAGAATTATAATGTTGCAAGTTTTCATGGAAATGGAGAATTTTTTTTATCTGAATATATATATATTCCATTTTTAGATATGAGTCTTTTAAGAGTGGCGAAGACTACCCTAGTAGTTTTTTGTGTACAACATAGTTGGCGTAATAATTTATTTTATAAATTCGAGGTAAAAAAAAATAACAATTTACTTTTCTTCGAAATAAAAGGAATTGTTAACATGTTATTTTCGAAAAACATGTGATAGCCCACGGGCTGTGGGTATCCTCTCTTCATCATCCACACGACCAATGTTTGTGGGGATGAAAGATTGACCACTCAGAGATTCCATACTAAAATTAGTTTGTTATCTCAATTTATATTCTGCAAAGCAACACAATTTTAGGAGGCTTATGATCAGGAGTGATGAGACATAAAGTGCAATTCTAACAAATAGCGCAGTAAACCACTGAGTCTATATTTGTAGATTATTTACTAACTTACTAGAATCCGCTCTAGTATTAAAGTTTAATACAATCAATCTTACCGCTATTCCACGGCGAACAGCTACCAGCCCTTACACCGTTAATATAATACTTGATCCCACTTGATCCGGTAAAAGGATAATCTTCGGGCTTCGAACCCACTTAGCACTCTCCTTCTTATAACTTCACTTAACACTCATAGAACTCCCATAGCACTTCCTAGAACTTTCTCCTCTTAGAACCTCACTAGCACTATTAGACCTCCTCATGGAACTTTTTAGAACCTCACCGCGAATACTAAAAAGCTCCAATATATACACATTCCTAATCTGCATAATCGCGTTCTCTTCTTGAGTTGGTTGGAAAGAATTGCCCCAAAGATTTCTCAAGAGGGTTTTTAGTTAGAAGGCGCGATAAAGCCCCGTCACAAACATACAATGTATGTTTCAAGAAAAACTTACATTTCCGAAATCGAAAGTTCTGATTTACTATTGAGAAATGTACTTAATAGGGGGTGCTATATATAATCAACTAATAATATATCAATTATATTATAGCAACTATTTTCCAATTCAAGCATGTACTTTAAATACAAACAGAATATTTTAAAATATAAAGAAAACATTCATAGTTCAAAGCAATTAAAATAAAATTTTAAAAGGTATATTTTTGAAGTACCATACAATTTAAGGTATATTTGTACGATAGGGATTCGAGGATTTTACGTTAAAAGTCTCAAAGAACAAAACAGTTCTTTGAGAGCGATAAAATGTATTGTAAATAAACAATCCGTAGGGTACAGGATGTAGCAACAAAATTTGCAAAATAAATCCCAGAGGGTCTTCATACCTTCTACAGTGCTCAGACACAACGATCAGCGTCTGTAAATATAAGTACGGAAAAATTATTTGCAAGGAACTAATCGCTGTAGTGGACTCTTCAACAGTCAAAGCATTACTTACTCAGTTTCAGCGAGCGATTGCAATTTATGGTCTGGGCCGTCTTACTCGAAATATGCGCTTATATCATAGATCGTGATGCTAATATATTTCTGCAGAAATTTCCAGAAGCATCCCTGTAATAGTCAAGTCACCAAAGAGAGTCGTCAACCCACCAAAGTGGTCATCAACTCGCCAAATTTTGTCGCAAAAAACGATGCCAACTTGACTGTATCGCCAAGTTTCTCAATTGAGACGCGCGCCATGATAAAGTAAGGGGCAGCATTGCTTGCAAATATTACAATTTTTATTATAAAATAAATACAACAGAAAGTACTAATAACGTATTAAACATCCAAAATACAAATTATTTACGCTATTTTAATCATTAATTACACAAAATTAATTACATTATTATTTTACTAGTAGTGTATTCAACTGAATGAGGTATTGGGTACAATAGAAGCCCAAAGTCACTAGAAGAGAAACTTTTAAAAGAAAAAAAATCTTAATAATTTTTATCTATCAACAGTTACAAAAATACTCGGTTACAAATTAAATTCGGTAAATTTGAATCAAGCGATATGCTGCTTTCCAATGCATTTATTTGCATTAAATTTCACCTAAGTAATTTTTTAGTGTTCAGAATGCTCATTGTGATTCGAATTTGCTTAATCGTCACAAAGTCTTAAACTTGAACACTAAGTTGTTAAATAAAAGAAATCCCCCATGTGTTTTGTTAATTTATTTAAAAGTGTACAATAAAAAAATATTTTTCATTTTTTTTTTGTGGCTCTTTTTTTGTAAAAATGCCATACAAAGCTTCTTTTACGGATTAATGATTGAATTAAAAACAAAGTATGGATCTCAAATTCTTTATTTTATATACAAAAATATGGAATTTTAAATTTAATAAAAATATTAGTTTGCTTGAAACATCAAATATAATTTAAATACGATCAATATGAAATTGTGAAAAAATTAATAATTCAAAATGTACGATGTGTTTTTAAAATAGATTGTATACGACAAAAACATATACCATAAATTATCATTTGCATTTAATTCTTAATAATGATTCATTAAAAAGTGAAAATTTAGCCTTTTGAGTTTTGACCCCTTAAGGTCATGATTAGCAAATACTGCAAGAAAATAAAATTTGAAACCACAGTTCAAAGGAAAGAAAACCCCCAAATATATTGATATCCTTTGAACTGACCAGTTTTATCCTATGTCCTGGTGTAGTGGTGAACAACCACGCGCAATCTTTTCTACCCGGATAGTAGTCGGGAAAGTTAGGACTAGTAATTTCTCCATACGGTGTGGTCATTTGATGGCTGCAGCTCCCTGTAAAAAAGAAAACAGGATAATTAAGTAAAAAAAATAAAAACTCTTATTAAAACATAGCCTTTTACTATAAGTCAGAATTAAAAATATGTCCCAAATTATAGTGTGTGTTTCAAAAGTCGTACACATCCACATTATAATCCTTGTTGCTTAAAAACCAAAACTGTCACTAGATCCCAGCAGGGTCCCCATCATAAGTTTTGAACGTAGCAGACATCAGTTTCAAAATACTTGCCAGTTGAGCACCAACGGGAAGTGAATGATGTTTTCCCAAGAGCAAACAATAGCCACCTTGGAATTTTATTTCGTTACAAAATCCCATTGCCGAGTGATAAATGTATTTCAGCAGTAATATCCATGTGAAACAGAATCAAATGCATAAAAGATAACACGTTTAGTGCAACGGTTCCGTAACACAGGATCGGTTGCAGACAGGAAGCGATCGGTTAGAGCAGTGTTCCGCAATCCCCGGTCCGTACATCAAATACGACCGGTACTCACAAGAAACATTAAATTATTTCTCTTTTCTTTACTGTGGTATATTTTTCCTAGATTTGGGCTAATTTTTATGAAAATCTATACATATAAATAAAAATGAAGTGTCTGTTTGTAATTTGAAATTAACAGCTTTTTACTAAATGCATTTAAAAGTATATACGGTACTTAAATGAAAAAATCAATTTTTAAAATTTTTATCTGTCTGTCTGTTTGTTTGTTCCGGCTAATTTCTGAAACGGCTGGACCAATTTTGACGAAACTTTCACTGGCAGATAGCTAGTGTTATAAGGAATAACTTAGGCTACTTTTATTTTAGAAAAATAAATTAGGATTCCGAGAAAATAAAATTAAAACTAATGAAATAGTGAGCAATATCGGATTCAAATAGGGATTATTTATTTCAACAAGGACTATTTCTATTCAATAGGAATTATTTTTATTTAATAGGGATTATTTTATTTCGCGAGCCTTTTGTCTCAACGATTGCTAGCAGTTATATCAAACTTTTTTCTTTGATTAGGTTGCTGCCATTCGCGACATTTCCTGTTCCTGTCTTGATCCTAATGATTTTGCAGTTAACTGCATTATCATTATCAAAGGTCATGCGTCCCTTTCACCCCCATCCTTGCGGCTTCGTTTGTGTTCGCGTTTCACCCTACTTGCTACTTGGACCTATTTTGATCCTAAAGATTTTAGTCCTCACCCCATCGACAGTGTCAAAGGTCATGCGTCTCTTTCACCCCTTGCTCAACAAAAAGCAAAGAAAAAAAAAATAAAACAAAAAAGAAACATAGATTGACAAAGTAGAAGAAAAGTTTTCGTAAACTCTGCGAAGTGAATAAACACTTCTTTGTTAAGTTCCACGTGGACGAAGTCGCGGGTAACAGCAATTTAACATAAAATAAAAACATCAGAAAGTAATATTAACGCATTACACATCTAGATAAAAATTATTTACACTATTTTTAGCGTTTATTACACAAAATTTGTAACAATGTGTTACTTTTGCTGAGCAGGTAGGTGCTTTCAAAAATCGACCCAAAAGAAAGTTACGGGGCGTCATGAATAATAATAAAAAAATCAGCAATTATATCTAAAGACTTGAAATTTAGCAACCATGATTTTTTTGTTCAGCTGAGTTATGAAAAAAGCTTTTTTTGTTTAATTTATACAATTCACGTAAAATTAGCTCATTAAAAACTTCTTTATCCTTCAGTCTGTATTTTTTAATTTTTAAATTCACCCGTGCGAAGAACGGGTATATCAGCTAGACACTTAATATTCCTTGTTAAATCACTTTATATTCATTTTTTGTGTAGCTATATTTTATTCAGAAGTCACGATTAAATACAATTTAATTAAAAGTATTAAATCAAAACAGTCTAAAATATAAACAATTAACGTCTTTCCCCTCAGCGGGTCGCGGTAAAATTAACAATGGTTGACCGGTCCGGGGCGATAAAAAGGTTGCGGAGGGTTAGAGCATCCATAGAGAAAACGATAATGGCAGATGTGGAGACACAGATTTACAAAGAAGTCCAATAAAAAGACCATCCGTCTACATAAATATCATTACGGAATTTATGTCCTTGCCGAACAGTGATGAACAGTAAATTGGCTGCAGCAAGACGGTGCAACGTGTCACACATCATGGACATGTATGGAATTTTGAACTGAATTGTTCGATGATCATGTCATGTTCACTGGACTTGTCAATTCCAGATTTGTTCCTTTGGAGATATCTGAAAAATGTCACCTTCAGGAATAATCCCCCATACGTTTGATGAACTTAAGAGTAACATCCTTCATGCAATATCGGACATTAAATATCACACACTTTGTAAAGTGTCAATTAATCTGGTAAAAAAAGTTCGACTGTGTGTCCAGGAAAACGGACATCATTTTGAACATTTATTGTTATTTTACCATGTCTGACTCCTAACAATAAAGATAACTGTTCAACACTTGTTTGTCCTTTATTCTGTTTGTTAACATAATTCATCTTTTTTTAAAACCCAGCCACAAAGGTTGATGTGCGCGACTTTTGAAACACTTTTTGACTTTTGAGTATGATGATTCTGTATTACAGTACAGTGAAACCTGTTTTCGCGCGGTAGATAAGGTCCGCATAAAAAGAAACCGCACAAAAAATATTCGAAAATATTTAATAAATATTTAGGTATAACAAACACCTTCATCGGCATACTACAAAATTTTTTTTGTATGCGGCGATGTGGGACCGCATAAAAAAAGTCGCACTTAGAAAATACATCAATTATTTACGAAATGTATGAGAAAGGGCTTACAAACAAAATAAAGAATTAAATTACACATGGAAATATTTTAAAAATACTTAATTTCTCATTGAGAAGTTTTCAAAAATGCACATACATAATTCACTGCTACTCGTCGTAATTCAAAGCGCGAATCTCCCTGTGATGAATTTTCGTCAGCTGAAGATACAATTTCCATGGATTTATTTTTTCGCATCATAAAGTAAGTGATAATCTTTTGCGACGACGGTCAGTTGGTCAGCTGCTTGTAAACGTTACGATACTTAGATATGCATGATCGAAGCTCTTTTTGCAATTTTAGACTTTCGGATTTGTGGTATCTATTTTAAGAAAATACTTTTCCGATTTGTTGGAAAGCTGGATCCCTGCATATGTTTTATACGCTCTCAAATAATCCCATTCTTTTTTTGCTCTTCTTCGTAATCTACCAAATTATTTTGGTAATGTCTGCGTCATTGAAAGTTTCGTCTTCAAGCAAGCACGGGCTGCTAGCGCGTTGAGAGAAAGAATTGAACGTGCATTGTAAAGACTGTTTATAACAAATGAACAGAACACCTTGAAGTGTGTATACGAGTACGTACACCGATAGAACACATTACACTGGCACCAAAGCCGTTGAAACTTATATACTGCTTAAAAAAAAAGACCGCATCAAAATAATACCTCGCAAAACAAATCGCCAAAAAAATGACCGCACAAAAACAGGTTTTACTGTATAAGAATATCTTACTTAGTAATATTAGCTGATTACTGTAAAGTACTGAATTATATTAATCTGCATTGAGTAAAATGAAATAAAAATATTGTTTGACCCATTGCCCATTTTATTATTGTTTGGCCAAATTACCAATGTTCATCTGTCCGACTGAAGAAACAGGTAACTTGTTATCACACTACACACAGAGGGATGACTTTGAGGTTTCATTAAAATTATCGAACAAAAAGCTCCATTATTCTATAAAAAAACAAAATTCCTTAAAAAAATTGCTCACAAATATATGTCAGAGGTGAGGAAATAGCGACCCTCAAAGCGATTCAGGAAACCAAATATAGCAAAAATGTTCTTTATAATTTCGGGTCGACATATATTTGTGAGCAAAGTTTTTCTTGCATGAAAATCAAAAAGATGAAATATAGATGCATGTTGATTGGCATTAACTTGATGGTTGTGATAAAACTTCCAACACAAGCAATCCCACTTCCCATTTAAGAAAAAGTTTTGAAAAGTGGGATAGGGTATATTTGTATCATTAAACTGATTCTAAAACTAAGTGTTTACATCTATGTTGAAATGAGCACAATAAATAAATTGAATAAAACTTCCACTATTTTATTTAACTTGTATTTATTGATTTTTAGGCTACAATTTATACTTTTTCTAAGACACTAAGTTAACCAATGATTGCAATCATTTTTAAAGGAAAATCAAAAAGATGAAATATAGATGCAAGTTGATCGGCATTAACTTAAAGGTTGTGATAAAACTTCCAACAAGCAATCTCACTTCCCATTTAAGAAAAAGTTTTGAGAAGTGGGATAGGGTATATTTGTATCATTAAACTGATTCTAAAACTAAAAGTGTTTACATCTATGTTGAAATGAGCACAATAAATAAATTGAATAAAACTTCCACTATTTTATTTAACTTGTATTTATTGATTTTTAGGCTACAATTTATACTTTTTCTAAGATACTAAGTTAACCAATGATTGCAATCATTTTTAAAGGGTGTGGTCCTCTGGTATCGTCCGCTTCCACAATGTGGCCCTCAAGTCAAAACAATTGCCCATACTTGATGTTTATGATACAGTGGAGACACACATACACTCAGTGGCGTAACGTACACCCCCGCATTGCGGGGGGCCCAGGGTTCTAAGGGGTCCAAAGCCTGACTGACGCAAGTGCCTACCCTTTGTAAAATTCAACGTGGGGGCCCAAAACCTGACTTTGCAGGGGGGCCCAAATGTTCTCCGTTACGCCACTGCATACACATATGGAACATTTCATTTTTTGCATATAATAAACCCTAGATAAATAAAAGTATGTCTGATGTGAGTATTTTTTATTATTAATCATAGATAGTTCCTCATTGTATTTTTTCAACTAAAAGAATTTTTTTTGAACATACCTTTTCATAATTTTATCATTTCTATAATTAAGGCTTGGCTCACAGAGAACAAATTTGACGTTCATGACAAGTTTGACGTTCATGATCTTAAAATATAATAATGATAATAATTCTCCAATAAAAATAGTTATTCATTGATGAATCTGTTGTATATTTTTCTCAAACTCTAACGTTATTACTGAAAACAACAGGGAAAAAAGTTAGTTAATTCAATTAAAGAACTATCTAACGCAATAGATGATCCCGAACAATCATATATTGCCACAAATAAATACCCAAATCTTAGTTCATCCCAAACCTTGTAGCAACTTTTAAATTGATTTAAAACGTAATTACAAATCTTTCGAGAAGTAATTTCCCTTTCGATGCAAACAGATGGAAAAGAAATAGTCTGGGAGAAGTCTAGCGTAAAAATGAAAACTTATCCGACCATACCGACAAATTAAATGAATGCAAACGGCAGGAATAAGAAAAGCAGTACTCTGAGGGAAGAAGTAGTAATTGTGCTTTCCAGTATTGGGTAGGCAACTATTGACAGAGACTATTTGAGTTTAATACTTGGTTTCTTGATTGATGATTTTTAGCGTCAATTTTTCCCGTGTCATATTTGTGGGGTTACAAAAAATATAATTTTCATATCATTTGAGTGAATCGATATCTTAGGGAAATTAGTTTATTCTTTTTTTGAAAGATGTGTCTTTAAAAATATTTTTAATACTTCGGAAAGAGAACACGATATATTCATGGTTTAATCATTTTATAGTTGAATAATTTTGATTAAACTTGAATCACTCGACATAATGAGTACACGAAGAATGATCGGTAAATATGTGCATAACTTATTAATTCTTATGTGGCTTTTCACAAATCGAATATGCATTTAAACAAATTTATTTACCAAGCTATAAATGGTTTCTTCATCCTATTTCGATACCTAGTGATTAAATACACGAGTTTTTCAATGACAAACGCAAAATTATCTGATTCTTTATATGTGAAAATTATCCGAGCAAACTAACACAACCGATAATCTTCATTATTTTATGCCCCGACCAAGTGACGAGGTTGATACCTCAGCCTATACCACAATGTCCACATTCACTCATCATAAACGCGTTTTGATTTAATGTAACTTACGTCGTACTCTATTGACGCTATTGACGACAGACTCAAAATTCTGAGCCACGGTCAGATGACGAGGACGACACCTGAGACGATAGCCACTCGTCATGTCTACTAAACGTTAAAGTCAGAATATTGAAGTTGGGATTTGAATGATTTCAGGTAAATCTCTCTTTCGCAACGTGTTTTCATTTAAAGTAGAAGACAGGAATCCGTTTCCTATCGTATAGTAGTTCAATAAGCTTCTACAGTTCTTGATTCAAAATTGTGGCTTAGAACAATGACGATTGTTTTACATCGAACTCATTGGGACCCAGGCCCTTACCTGTGATTACGAGGAGACTAACTCATCGTGGCAAAGAGCTAGATGTACGCTTGTCGTTAGCCGTAACTTTGAGTACCATACAGGTGACAGTACGATTTGGCATGTTTCCACCCCAATTTTGAGGAAGAATACCCTGGAGATGGTCAGGGGCATCCCATCTATCTTCGCCTTCCACCAACTTCACGAGAGGACGTGACCGTGGTAGCCTAGTAGATAAGGTATTGGATCATGGGTGGCTTGTCACGAGTTCGAGCCCAGTACCACTAAGGACCCGCCGTGTAGGGAGGGGTGAAGCACTTTAAATCTGTCGAGAGCTCAAACGTCCTCCCGATGGTGTGGTGTGGTAGTTAAGAGAAAGGGGGTGCCCGCTCAGGTGTCGTCCTCGTGACTTGAAAGTTGTTCAAAATTTCGAGGTCCGTCGCCAAAGTCCCTCGTGTAGCTGAACAGTGCGACGTTAATATTCTTTCACTCACGTACGAGAGGGCAAGGAAATTCTACTTCAATAATGTTTTCTTTCCAGCTTCGTTACCGATTGTCAGAAATGAATGAATACATATACTGGAAGATCACACAGACGTGTGGCCTATAAGTTTTAAGTAGGCTACAATTTAGAGACACTGGAACAATGAAAGATTCTTTAATTCTTTTCATAACATTCTCAAGCAAGTTCTAATCACAAACTATTGGCAGAGGTCTGAAATTACTTAAAAGTGATAGACTTGGTGAGGATTGATGAGCACAAGATAAGAGCCTTGTTTTAAAGTGAAGCTTACCTTCTTTGCAGTCGTGGTTGTTCTCGTGTAAAACGAATCCATTATGACAGGAACAGGCGTAACTGCCAATTGTATTCTTGCAGATGTGTTGGCATCCGCCATTGTTGGTAGCACACTCGTCTTTGTCTAAGAAAAGAAAACACTCTTAACAATTTGGCACACACACATTACATATAGCGATGTATTTTCTTTTTTATGTAGATCTACAGAGAAGAATAGCTATTTAAGGCCTGAAAAGAGAAATGCGATTCTGCAGAAACTTTAAAAATTGAAGACATGAGCATGATATTACAGCCCGTAAGAACGTCATGTACAGGCCAAACTACGAAGACCATGTTGTATAAGACTTAGTACTCTCACCAAAGATCCTGAAGCTAGATGGAAAATCTAAATATGTGTTCAAACTCCCTTCAGCTCTGACATTAATATACATTCATGTCCATAAATTAAGGATAATGAAGTTCAGGCAAAGAAAGAGACAGAAGCAAAACAAATTTGACTTATTTGTAAAGTCTATTTATTAAACAAAAGGTAAAAAGCAAAAAAAAAAATGCTATATGCTTGACATAATTAATAAAAATTGCGATTTTTACTCCCTGAAGCAAATTTCAAAAAGAACCTATTTACAAAAAACAGAATAACATGGGCAGTATGATGGTTAATACGGAGCATGTCTCCCGGACGATGCAATACAGGCTTTACAACGCCTAGGCATGCTGAGTATCAAATTATCAACCTGATCTTGGGGAATATTACACCACTCATCAAGCAATGCCCTCCGAAGTTCCGGTAGACAGGTGGGAGGGGTTGACGGGCTGCAATTCGTCGGCCAAGCATATCCCACACATGCTTTATTGGATTCAAGTCCGGTGAGTATGTTGGACAATCCATACGGGTGATATCCTCCGATTGAAAGCATTCGTCTACAATGTTTGCACGGCGAGGACGGGCGTTGTCATCCATAAACAGAAATTCAGCACCCATGGCGCCCCGAAACACACGTACATGTTGTTCCAGAATGACATTCCGATAGATGTGGCTTGTCATCGTTACACTTTGAACATGCAGGTCAGTTCTGGAACCAAGAATAATTCCTCCCCAAACGAGCCATCCTGCACCACCGTAATGGTGTCGTTCAATGGTGCTCTCTTGGTGGTAACGAGTACCTGGCGCTCTCCATATTAAAGTCCGGCGAGAATCAGATGGCAAACTAAACCTGGACTCGTTGGAAAACATCACACAAGACCACTGTTGTGGTGTCCACAATGCATGCTCTCTACTCCAGGTTAATCGCAGGCGACAGTGAGTTGCGGTAAGTGGAACACATCTGACAGGCCTACGAGCATATAGAACAATGTGTCCTAAGCGTCTGTACACGGTCTGCCTTGAAACTGTCGTATGGTAGCGGAAGAGAGCTGACGAGACAGGTCTGATGCTGTGCTCCGTCTGTTTCTTTTGGCAGTAACTGCCAAATACCGGTTCTCATTCGGTGTTGTAACTCTGGGGCGACCTGTGCTGTAACATCTACTCACATTACCATCATCTTGGAATCGTTGCCAAAGCCTGGAGATGACACTCTGGGCGATTCAAAGTTCCTCGGATACTTCCATCTGGGTACGTCCACATTCCAGTCATTCAATAATTCTACCACTTAAAAAATCATCCAAATGCTTCCTTTGTGCCATAACTATGTGGTTATTGCACTGAAAGGCTTTTAAAGCACTTGTGAACAATTTTACTTCTTTGCCTCCATTCTTTATATAACCCTCTCTTACACTCTCGTCATTGTGACGTACTATCCACGCCATCTGGTGGTTTCCTGTAATTTTCATATTCTTCTTCAAGATGTGTGTGATAATTCTACAGGTGAAATTTTTATTTTAGAGTTCAATTTCTGTGTGATTCTGAATTATCCTTAATTTATGGACATGAGTGTATTTTAATTTAAAATTCTTATATGTTGGTTATACTTCTTTCAATGCGTTAAATATTGAAACGTTGCACTATCCTTTATTGAACTTGCTTCGCGCGCACGTGTGCAGTAAAAATAACTGTTTTTTAAAATGCATAAATCATTCGAATACAGATATTTTATTCGAATAACACAAACAATTTTATGTTGGATGTAAGACCTTTACTCAGCATATATACATACATTTAAATGTAACAAATTACTCAAAATTAGATAATAATTATTGGGCAGTTGTTACGAAGAATATTCTAAGACCTACGGAATTTGTTTCCAAAATTAAAACAAGAGACACTGAAAAAAATAGAGCCATCAGCTACTTTTCTTATTTTTGTTGAGGAATTTAGAGAAAATGAGTCTACAGCAGACGTATTGATACAACTATTTGAATTAAAGTGTATAAAAACAGAAAACGTTACCTGTGGAAAACAGCTACCGAATTAATGCATTAGTGTTTTTAATATGAGGCCTTATCATTCATTTCTACTTCAAATTAATACAAACAAAACGAATTAATCAAAATAAAAAGAATATTACTTCACACGTGCGTGCACGTGCGCGTACAAGGTCAAAATTAATTATTCCTTTCAAATTTTAAGGTGACTGACTACGTTTGGAACCATGATTTTGTAAAAGCGTATAAATGAATAATAATTTGATACTTAGTGTCAGTTGAAATAGAATATACGTATAAAATTGTTTTAAAATTATTATTACAAAAAAAATAATAATAGAATGAAACTTTTTTGGCAAAAATTGAAGAAAAAAAAAGACATTTTTTCAAAGCATTTTCCGTTTAAGAAAATGCTTCTATTATTATAGTTTGCCTATGTATCGGGGTTGAACTAACATTTTGTAAAAATCCACATTTTCAGAGCTATAATCAATTGAAAGAAAAACGGTGTTTTTTGTTAAAATTTTTTTACTCTGATATATATATCTGATATATGATTTATTCATATTTTATTATATAAAAATATGAATAAATTCATTTTTAAATTATGTATTTCAAAAAAATTTTAGTTTAATCCCAGTGTAGAGGTCCTAGCGACATGTAGGCAAAATATTATTATTATAGAAACATTTTACATATAAATATAATATTTTGAACATGTTTTTTTTCTTTTTTTTTGTGAAAAAAATTGCATTTAAATTATTTTATCCAGTAATAATCTTCTTAAAACATATTTGTATGTATGTTCTAATTCAACTAACACGAAATATCAAAAAATTATACATTTATACGCTTTTTCAAAATCACGGTAATTAATATTAATTTAAGCAAAGCACTGTTAAAATCAGAATTTAAAAAAATTACTTCCCATATAGGTATTACAAAATAAATTATCGTTGATGTACTATATACTTTATTTCTTATACAATTCTTACACTGAGGTGTGATAGAGAAATTCAAGATATCCTTCATATATTAGCTATCAAAAAAGATGGCACCCGTATCTTCAAATTGGACTATGAATATCATTTACAAATAAGCTGTCAAAATAAAATCACACATATTTTCAATTGGGCTTATAAAAGAGAAAGAAACAAGATAGAATATATCAAAATGTTCATTTGTAGTTTTGGGAATCAGCCAAAAAAGGAAAGAAAGAAACTGAGTATTGCCTATCACTTTATTTCTGTCAAGTCCAGCACTCATGTTAAAGGAAAGGACATTTGATCCATTTTACTGTCGATGGATCAAAATATGGTAAGACCGCTCATACACAAAATATATTTCGTTGGCTTTACTCCAAAGTGCAAGGGGCCCTAAAACTACAGCAATACCATTTCACTATGTTTCCAATGTTTGGGAGACTCAAAATCAAATTTATTTCTAGTTCGAAGACCAACTCTTTCGGAGTTTTATCCCTCCTCCTCTGAAAGTCACCCGTCTCAATCTATTTTTCAACCATAAGTCGATGGAAAGACCTTTTCGTTCTTTTTCTTCTTCTTTTCATTCGATTGAATCGTCATCTGCTTCGGTTTGTTGTCATATGCTATGGGTAAAGGATTTCAAGGGGGGAGGGAAGTAACTGGACGTTCGAGATATCGGTCAGCGTTTTTGGAAAGTTTCGGTGATAAGGTTCAAGGGGTAGGTTGTGGTTTTTGCAGGAGGTATGTTCACGATATTAGATAATGTGAAAAAGGTTGATTTCAATGTAAAAGAAAAGAAACGAAAATCTTACGTTAGAGAATATAATATGCTTGTTAGGGGGGTTCACACATGTGATGGGTTTAAAAATAAAAAAAAAAAAATAATTTTTTCATAAATTGCTTCCTTAACATCTCTAGAATATGGTGGTAAAGTGATTTTTTAAATTTCGAAGGTCGTTATAAAAAAGTAGGTGTTAGAAAAGCAGCTGTTCGAAGCGTTAAGTTTATATTTTCATTGTTTTTTAATCGGACTTGAAACTTTAAACGAGTTTTTCTCAAAATTGTGTTTTTCAAACTTTCCCCCACCATATCTCAAGAACCGTTTGATCAAATGACTTCAAATTTAAAGGGTAGAATCAGCACAAATATACGCACTAAATGGACTACAATTATTCCAAAATTCAAAATATTTCTATTTTTTATAACAAAAAAAAAATAAAAAACCCATGAAATTCGAAACTTTTTTTCAGAGGTCAACCAAAATTCCAATTTTTGATATTTTCAATTGAGTATAGTCCATTTTGTACCTTTAAACATATAAATTAAAACGCCATTAATTTTTTTTTATTTCAGATAAGTCAATCCGCCGGAATCGTGGCGGAAGTGTACGCCATTTTTTCAGAGGCGGTCGTGTTCAGCGCGCGCGCTATAATTCACGTTCTATCGGATACTTTTGACTAAACATTTATATACGTACTCTTAAAATACATATAAATAAATGATAGAAAACTTTAAGTTTTATCTTTTTACTGATCGTCAAAAAAATCCTTAAAAATGCTTAAAAAACAGACCGCTACATGGGTGAGCCCCTTAATTTTACCGTCATGGCTTCTCTCACCAAAGAAAATGTATAAAACACAATTATTTAAATTACATATAATGCAAGAATGAGAATGTTCTTTAAAAAATTTTACAGGATAGAAGTAAAATACACTTTAAAAACATTAAGTTTCTTAAGGGGACTTGGTACCCTTTGAGCAAATTTCTTTATTTACGTATTTAAAAATTATATTTTAGCATTTTATACAATGTTTCTATTCAGGAAAATGTTACCAGATGAAAATTTTCATGTATTATTCACACAATTTTAAAAATTTAAATTTTTGAAGAAAATTGGGAAAATTTTAAAAATCCTACTCCTTTTGTAAAAATTAATTTTTTGACCTGAAATTTTTTTTATAATATTCTTATGGATGTTCTAAACAACTTTAGGGATCAATTTTAGAATAACTTCATTCGTTTTCTAGAAAAAAAAATAAAATGTTGATATACAGGCTAAAAATCAACGAAAAAGCCAACATGTCTTACATTTTTTTTTTTAAAAAAGTATTCAGTTTATAGCAAAACGGATCTCTAATTTTATTACATGCCTTATCTTTAACACGCAGAAAAAAAAAAATGGAAGTGATTGGTAAATAATTGGCGAAGGAGTAGCATTTTGAATGCACTAAGGTTTCGAAAAACACAAACTGAGAAAAACCAGTTTAAAGTTTATAATTCTGAAAAAAATAATTATTATAAGCTTAATTAAACTTAAAAAACCACTTTAAGATATTAGTTATACGTTTTTCTTTAAAATAATTGCATTTTCATATTTTTTCAACCCACACATTTTTATAAATGATCAACTTTTAGAGAGTACTAATTGCACAAGAAAATTCAAGAAAACTTAAAAAAAAAAAATTTTTTTCTGTCACGACAGAAATTTTAGCTGTTTTTCTTCTTATAATATTAAAGTATTACATTTGTATGAAAAATATATCAGGAATAAGAACTGAAATTATAAAATTATTAATATAAAATGCCTTAATTTAAAAATTTTACATGCACACATTTCATAAGGAAGAAAATAACATTATTGTATTGCCTCGGAAATATTCTGCTTTTAATACTACACATTCTTTTTATAGTTATTATTTCTATTTATAAAATAGATTTTTTTTTTTATCATAACGCATTTTTTAGCTTTTTTTCTAAAAGAGTGTGTGGCTGAATTGCCTAATTTGTTTTCAAATGAAGTTTTATTCAACTTCTAACTTTCCGACATGCACAAGTGATATATCAATCGAAAGATAATAATGCAAAGAATAAGATTAAATGAAAATAAAAAAAAACGATAGGTTTGTGATTTTTAGGGTAGCAAGTCCTCTTAATTCACTGTGGGCAATAATAAAGCTTCTTCTGAGGGGAAAGTACTTAATCCTGAATGAATTTAACGCGCTGAACTCGAATTTCGGAAGTGAATACTCGATCCTCAACAAAGCGAAAACAGTGAAACACAATGACGAGTGGAAAATACTATACAATTATGAAGTTTATAAAAAGATATGGCGAACCTAACATTGTAAAAAGATCCAAAACGACTGATGATATAAACGAACTTGTTAGATGGCTGGGTCACATATTTAGGTATAATGATATATTCTCAACTAAAAAGACAACTTTTTCAAGAATCAACGGAAAACGAAAGAAAGGAAGACCACCAAAACTAGGACAACTAGGTGGCAAAATGACTTAAGGATAATTGTAGTAAAACGATAAAGAGCCATTAGCCAGATATGGCCAGATGGAGAAGACTTTGCGAGACAGCTTTGACTTAAAACATGCTGTAGAAAAAGAACACGAATATTACGTTGACTAAAGCTGATTGTCTGTCTTTGAAGTGATATTTACATTTTTTGTGTTATAAAATATCTTACAGAACGTGATTGATAACTTCCAATTAAGGAAATAATAAAATATTTTAATTAATAAAAAGTAGCCCTGAATTATGAGCATCAATTAATAAATTGAAATGTATTACCATTTAACTTACAAGCTTATCAGTCAAACATTTGTCGTTTAGAGACGATTGCCATTAGAACAAACAATTCAATGCTCCTCTTTCATAATTATTATTTTACCACTCAAATCGAAATACATAAGTAAAAGGGAAATGCACAAGGTTACATGCTCAGTACAACACGTGAGCCCAAATGATTTAATAGAAGTACATAAGACTTACAACAAAACGAAAATATTTTGATACTGAATATGCGAAACGGACAGGTCAAAATTTGAATAAATAATAGTATGGTATCAGCAGTTGACTAGTTGTTTCCTGCTGATGGTTGATACCTGTGAAGAAAAGGGCTCCGAATCCGCTCTTCTGTACGGAGTTGTCGGAACTGAACTCGATTCGGAGTGAATTGCCCTCCGAGGTGATCAGGGGCGGTAACCTTGAACCGCAGAACACTCCGTGCTTCCGAACCTCATCGTCCGCCATCTTGCTGCGAATATCCACGCTGTCGTACTCACAGTCTTGCTGGAAAGAACCAGTCACACATTTTATGTTAGCTTAACACAAAAGGTTGTCTTAACACAACATTAAAGAATGACTTCTTATTGATATATATACATGTGTGTACATTTGCATCTTTACGAACAGAATATGCTTCTGAACAGGGAATGTTTACAAGCCGTTAGCTAGCAGCCATTCAAATTAAAATACTTATATTATAAGAATTTTAAAGGTTTAGTTTTTTTTATTTTTTAAAACTAAAACCCTTCATTTAATAAAAAAATGTTCTTATAAAAAAGTATTTTGTACAAATAATATCAACTTAAATTAACCAACTCTCGGTAATTATATTTTTCAAAAATATTTTCGTATTGAATAAGAATTTGTATTTGTATCTTTAAATATTGTAGTGTGGAGCGTTTGTACTTTCGGTTTACCAAAAGTTTCATATTTACTTCTCAGACCAATCAAAAAAGGAAAATATTGGAGATATTTTAAGAAAAGAGGTTTGAAGTCGGAAAAATAAGAATTTAAACTACAGAAAATGGACATTTATAGTTTCTTTAACAGTCACAAATGCATTAAAAAGGATTATATATATATATATCGTGTATTTTATTATAAAGGGTGTTTTTTTTTTTTTTTTTTTTAGAGGTATAGAACTTTAAATTGCAATAAAACAACGATGTATTATTCGATTGACATGAATTTTTTTATTCGAAAGATAATCTTGTGGCATTACATTTTAAATATGATTTCTGGCATATGACTGCCACGGCTGGCTCGGATGTAGTCCAATCTGGACGTCCAATTTTCGATGACTTTTTCCAACATTTGTGGCCGTATATCGGCAATAACACGGCGAATGTTGTCTTCCAAATGGTCAAGCGTTTGTGGCTTATCCGCATAGACCAATGATTTTACATAGCCCCACAGAAAATAGTCTAGCGGTGTTAAATCACAAGATCTAGGAGGCCAATTCACAGGTCCAAAACATGAAATTAGGCAGTCACCAAACGTGTCTTTCAATAAATCGATTGTGGCACGAGCTGTGTGACATGTTGCGCCGTCTTGTTGGAACCACAGCTCCTGGACATCATGACTGTTCAATTCAGGAATGAAAAAGTTAGTAATCATGGCTCTATACCGATCACCATTGACTGTAACGTTGTGGCCTTCATCGTTTTTGAAGAAGTACGGACCAATGATTCCACCAGCCCATAAAAAGCGCACCAAAAGTCAGTTTTTCTGGTTGTAACGGTGTTTCGATATACACTTGTGGATTAGCTTCACTCCAAATGCGGCAGTTTTGTTTGTTGACGTAGCCATTCAACCAGAAGTGCGCTTCATCGCTAAACAAAATTCGCTTATGAAAATCGGGAACAACGGCAATCTCGTTTTGGGCCCATTCGACGAATCTACGCCTTGCTTGATGATCGTTTTGATGAGTTGCCAAACCAAACTGAGAATAAATCACTTGACAGCTGTTAAATCGGTCGCCATCTTGGAAAGTAATGCCAACTTAAACTTCTATACCTGGAAAAAAAACACCCTATACTTTTCCAATGGAAGGAGAAAAAGAAAAATAGGAAATAACATAAATACTGGAAATTTTAAGCCTTAACAGAATTACTTCTCGCGAGAATGCAACTGAAGCTCACGATACGTTTACCCAAGAATCTATTCCCACAATTTTTCCAGCTAATTTCTAAAAGCGTTGCGAACGTGTTTTTGAACTCTGGAAAACACATAAAAAATTTATTGGATTTTTTTATAATAAAACTATTTTCTGTATTTAAGTGTTATGGCTATTTAATAAACTTAAAAATGACGCGTTCACTTTAAATGAAAAGTTAAAAACAAAGCAAAAAATCACTCTCTTACGTTGTTCCCCTCTAAATCAAAATGAGTGAAGTTCAGAGTGATCCTGTACTGCGGTGGAGCAATGATCTCCCAGATGCAGAATTTATTCGGAGGGTAGAGATCAGGGAAAGATGGACTAATGATGGTGCCATTGGTCTCTTCTATCACACCACCACATGCATCTGAAAAGAAAAAAAATGGAGATTTGTTAGTTTATGTAAATTTACAATGCTAGAGAATAAAAAAGAAAGAAGATAAAACAGAATGATACAAAATTTCTGTTAAAAAAACAACATGAACGTGAATTGCTCATTACGCGTCTTAGTTCCTCCATGACTTTTTGTGATGTCAAAAATGTCATTTTCAATTAGTCAGCACTGCTAGCTTTTGGTTGATTGACAGAAAAATCGAATTGTTGCATTTTTCCACATTTCTGTTCCAGGGCCGGCTCCAGAAGTTTTCTCGCCCCGAACAAAAAAAGAAAATGCCGCCCCTCCCTCTAAAGCAAAAAATTATAATTATCATATAGATACACAGTTATACGAAATATTTCGAAATTAAGCACATAATTACCTGTTATTATTTCAAACGAGTAATCTAACTATGTAAGAGAAGAAATAGCCCATTTCAGCTGGTCAATTTCTTCGAAAATGATTCTACTGATCGCGGGGATCACAAGCGTTTAATTTTAACTAATAGTAACTTCAATCAAGACTAAAATAAAACATTTCCTGTGTGGTTTCTATTTACAACCCCCCACCTCTTTTTACCCTTGTGCCTTTTTGGATAGCTGACACCGAACATCGTATGGGTGAAATGAATGCCCGTTGTAACCCCACTCCTGAATGAGGAGGTTCTAGTGAAAGATGTGTAAAGATATCAAATTTCATTATTTAACATATACTCCCACCTCGAACCCTTTAAATTTCAATATAATAGAAAACTGACATTAAACATACAGAGTACAAAATAGGGAAATAAGATACATTAACCCCTTCCCGGTTTTTCCCGAGCTGAACTCGGGCAGGCGAAATGTACCATCCTGGCTCATCCCGAATGTAGCTCGGGCACTGTGCAATCAGTCTTTCCCGAATTATTTCACATGTGCTTTTTATGGTTTCGAATGCTTTTGTTTACTTTTCTGGTTACTAAATGGTAGCACTATGCAGTGTTTTCAGCTGTAGATTTAAGATAAGCTGCTATTATGTTTAAAAAGCTATGTATGTATGAAAATAAGCATTAAAAAAATTGACATTTTTTGACCCATAATCCCGAAATAAAATGAACCTGTAAGGGGTTAAATGAAATACCAAATTCCCACCCAATAAATTTCAGAATATATATAAAATTTATTTTAACAAAATTTTTTTTCCAAATTCGATCCAAATGCCGCCCGCGCGTAAAATTTGCCGCCTCGGGCAGGCGTCCGGCCCTAGAGCCACCCCTGTCTGTTCTTTCTTTGGCGTAACGGAGAATGTTAAGTCCCCCCTCCTACAAAGTAAGGTTTGGGACTCCAAGCTGGCTTGCAAAAACATAACATTAGGCTTTGGGCCCCCAAGAATTCTGGGCTTTCCCGCAATGCGGGAGCGGACGTTACGACAAAAAATAAAAAAACGAGTCTTCATGTGTGTAATCAATTTACATCAGACGAAAGTACTAATATTATTAGATTATTATATATAAAGTAACAGTAATTAATATTTTAATTTCGAATTGATAATTAAATTTTTACGAATCAGTTAAGTATGTTATATATATTATGGTATCATTAACATAATTCTCATAACTCATTTCTGATGAACACACCACCTCATTAAAAACAAATTTTCATTCCACATTAAAAAAATGATATGAGTTAATGACACTAAGAAGAATTTGTTTCCTATAGCCATTCTTTTTTTTTCTCCAATATTCTTCCCATATTTTATTGTTACCTTCCCACGAATTTCTTTAAAGATGATCTGAAGGTTTTGGGTATTGATTTCGTATCTTTTTGCCGTATTTTTCTTTGATCTAGAACTCTTATTGAATTTTCGATCAAATAAGCACTTTTCAAATAACCTTTTTTCCCTAATTGTCTTTTGGCAATCCATCATAAAACCCCAATATGTTTCATATGAAAATTCTTCTCTAATCTTGGACTGCAGGGAAAACTTTTGTCTTTTATTGCGATCATCGTATTTCTGATTACAGTAGCGATTCATCATCTTGTTAGGAAAGCTTTTTTTCCTACCTGGATATCTTTTGACATCAGCAAAGAGGTCCAACAAATGAATCAGCAAAGAGGCAAAAGGACCAACATTAAAATTAACTTTCAAAAACCATTATAAAAATTGACAGAATTTTGCGATATTATGTATAAATTCGTAGACATTTTTTGAGTTAAATTTAATAGCTACAGAAAAAAAAGTAAACAATAGAGATGAAGAAAATTTTAGAATTTTTTAAAATGAATTTCATAAGAAATGATGAATTTCAATTTATGTATCACACTTTTTGGAGGCCCGATGGTCGAGTGGTAACGTATCAGTCGCGCTTCCACACCACAAGTCCGGGTTCTATTCCCGGGCTGGGAAAGGTAGACTCAACCCTTCATCCCTACTGCAGTGGATCTATAAATGAGTACCAAGCTTGCTTGGGGACTTAAACATGGGGGGAGTCAC
Organism: Trichonephila clavipes; assembly: GCA_019973935.1. NCBI lineage: Eukaryota > Metazoa > Arthropoda > Arachnida > Araneae > Nephilidae > Trichonephila > Trichonephila clavipes. Next base: position 1,838,593 of record BMAU01016507.1, read on the forward strand.
GCTTCAGACTGACTACCTGATCGGTTTGATTGATTGATTGATTTAATATTAACGTCGCACTGTTCAGCTACACGAGGGCTTTTGGCGACGGACCACGTAATTTTGAACCATGGTCAAGTGACGTGGACGACACCTGAGCTGGCACCCCCCTCTCCTAACTACCACACCACACCAACGGGAGGACGTTTCAGCTCTCGACAGATTTAACGTGCATCGCTGCCCTACACGGCGGGTCTTTAGTGGTACTGGGATCGAACTCGTGACCAGGCAAGCCACGATCCGATACCTATACCACTCGGCTACCGCGGCCACAACTACCTGATCGGGACATCTGCTCATGCTCCTCAGCGCCCAATGGTCAGGTATACTGGGATGGGCACAGTAGGCCCTGGCTCTCATGGGCTGTTACGCTACTGAGTTTGAGTTATGATTTTATCGAGGCCGCGTCGTGAACGAGACGAGGGCCTGGGCCCGGCCCCAGTTGTCCCATGCCTTAACACGTCCCTGTGCGCTACATAAGCAAACAGCCAACGAAACAATTAGTAAGGGCCTTATAACTTTGTATTATAAAATATTTTAATGATAATGTGATAGAAATGTAATATTCAGACCGCATGTTTTTTAATTCCATTAAACAAAAAAATACAGATGACATGGGCTGTTGCGCCACTGAGTTTGAGTATCACACTTTCATTTAATTTAATTTAAAAAGAATGTGCTGTCATTACGTAAATATGTATATACACGAGTTCTCTACTAAAATTTAGAAACCTGAACTTTTATGTTTATTTATAAATAGTTTATTTATAAATAAGTTGAATATCGTATGTGTTTGAGTAAATAAGGGACATTGTTCATTCCTCTTAAGAGCAAATTGCAGGATTAGCATGTGAATGGATGAGAGACGGGTATTATGGAATAGTTGTGAATTATATGGAAAACCGAGGTTTTGGCTCTTTTTGTTTATGCTAATGCTTGGGAAAAATTTGAAGTACTGAACAAACTCTCATGATGCATTGCAGTGAGAGTTGACTCGCTACAAAACAAAGTGTGTTATGTGTGTAATACTTTGCAGGTAAGTTTTAAAACATTTTAAGGTATGCGACTACGCTCGGAACCGTGATTTAAAAAAAAGCGCATAAATGGATAATTTTCATGATATTTAGTGTCACTTAGATTAGAATATATGCATAAAACTGTTTTAAGGACATTTTGACAAAAAAAAAACTTATTTAAGTACAATATTTTGGCAAAAAATTAACTTAGAATAACCTTTTTTCAAAATGTTCTCCTTTTATAAAAAATGCTTCTAAAATAATAATATTTCGCTTATATAAAGTAAAGACTTCTCCAGAGTGTCTGAACAAGAATTTTTGAAAAATTCACATTATTTTCAGAGTTACAACCCATTGAAATAATTATCGGCGTTTTTTTTCTTAAAATTTCTCCCTTCTGTTGTCGTAAGACACGAATAAACCCACTTCTAAGTTATATATTTCAAAAATTCTAGTTGAGCCTCTGTACAGAGGTCTGAGCTATATATAGGCAAAATATTATTATAATAGAAGCATTTTTCACAAAAGGAGAATATTTTGAAAATGGGTCATTCTACGTTCATTTTTTGTCAAAATAGTGTATTTAAATAATTTTTTATTGTAATAATATTCTTAAAACAATTTTATATACATTTTTTAATCAAAGTGACACTAAATATCATAAATATTATGCATTTATACGCTTTTGCAAAATCACGTTTCAGAACGTAGTCGGATACCTTAATTTATTAAGTACACATGTAACCTGAACATTAAAGTTAAGCATATATAATGTACACTATGAGAATTGTAGTTTGTAATACTGTGGTCATTTTTAAATTAAATGTTTTGTACTTCAGTTTAAAGCTTCATTGCTTAAGACGCGGTGTGTTCTATGTATTATTGAACACTACATATTCCATAATATCCTACACGTTCCATTTTGATGTGTCATTTGTAATAGACTTCATGCCATCGACTAAAGAATCAGAAAAACAAAGATGCTGAATGCATAATCTGAAATGGAAAATTCTCCGAATATCCGAAAAAATTGTATCCAATGCTTCAGCTGCTTTCTGTGGGTTCACCTGGACTGTGACTTTGTTAATAAATTAAAAACAGAAAAAAATGCCTTTCAAGTATTCTTAAAAATATGACATACATTGTACACTCACCGTGAGTTAAACCTTAATTTCTTGCATCAAACCAAATTAAATTACTTGAAATTTCCAAATATAATTACATTTAATTATTCAAAGTATGAATTGGCTTTATTGAGTCAATATCGTATTGCAGGCAACTCGATTGGTTATTGGTAAACAGATTGTTAAATTTCCAGGTACGGTGAAAAAATGAGGGCTATATTTAAGGTGGTTCCGTACTCACAAAGTATATTTTAACAAAATAGCAGATATTTCACTTCAGTTTGTTTTTATTACGCATTTATAATATTGTAAAATATGGCTGTTTCCAAGAGAGAATGCTTACTGCTTGGTATTGAAAAATATTTAGCTCTGTTTAAATTTCTTATCTTTATTTTGAATCCATTCTTAATTTAGAACTTAAATTATTCAGTAGTTATATATATAGATATTGAGTACTTACGTATTATCGCAGCAATCGCAAACGTTCAAGATAATTCGCCAAGTTGGCAACCCCAATTTTACATGTTTCGTATGAACTGAATTGGAAATCACGCGCTTCGTTTCATATTATCTCGCCAATAGGTTGCGATAGTTCGTAAGTACCAGATGTATTGTTTAGGTTGAAAATTCGCGCTTCCATAACGATTATCGTCTGCTCTAAATCAGTAATTTAGGTAACTATATGTTATATGATAATTTATTTTATTTATCGATATATAATTAAAGGTTGTTGAAATTATGTTGCTTAAATTGGCATCTTTTGTATTATTCGAAATAAGTTTTTCCAGTTGGACAAAATTAACTTAATGCTTACAAAAATGTTGGTTAAATTTAGTATTTCATTAAGTTTTGAATATTTTCGAGATAGCATTCATCTTTAGATCATTTGAGTAATTATAAAAATAAAAATCGCCGTGTAATAAACTTTGGCTAAGATTATTACATTTTACAATGCTGCTCATACAAAAATTTATCTCATAAGAAGTTTATTGTTTTCATCAATGTTCATTTCTATGTATTAATTAAATCAAACTAAAAGTGAAAATAAAAGTAAAAGTATTTATTTTTTAAGTTTGTAATTCAGTAAATTTTAACTTCTACATGAAATCATAATTTTCAATGTACCATTTAACATAATTTTGGAGGGGAAAAATTTTGAATCAATAAATCTGTTGTTTTTACTAATGTCACCTGATCAGCAACGGCCAGATCGAGGTCCACGGAATTCATCATGGCAAAGTGACGCTTGTCGTTATCCGTAGCTTTGAGCACCATACAGATGACAGTACAATTCAGCCCTTTTCCACCCCAATTTTGAGGGAGGTCACACTGTGGGTAGTCAGGGCCTTCTCTCTCTCTCCATCTCTCTTTCCCTCCCACCAACCTCACGAGAGGATTTTCGGCTCTACGGCTATTTAGAGTATCCCCATGCCGCGAAGGTACTATACATTTACAAACATCCATGCCTCCTCTAAGATTCGACCCTGGGCCCCACGACACACCAGTCAGCGTCACTGACCCCTGTGACATAGCTGTGAATTTCCTGTCATACAGCTGTGAATCGGCTTCTTTGTGGGTATGGTCACCACACGTGCAATGACACCTGCATCCTTAAAAATATTGCGCGGTCTTGTCTTGGACATCACACCAGGAGCCCCTCTCCACCCATGAACCGGATGTAACTCGAAGCTAAAAACGCTGATGTCTGTCATCCCCGAACCTTCAGAGGGCAGAGAGATAGAGAGAACGGGAGGTGGTCTGAAAACTTCGTTGAGCACGGACACCAAAAACTCCTCCCTCACAAACCACATTATTTGAACTCTAACAATCTCTTGAATAAGTTTAATAGCCTCAATGTATAATCAGTAAATAATAGTTGTGACGTACATAAGCTAAATATTTAAATTAATCAACATCACGCTACCTTTACTTATCTCAAACTTCACACCACTTTACCGGATAAGTGATGGATTAATAAATCTATAATCTGTGAAATACCTATATATAAAGAGTGTTATTTTTCCAGGTATAGAAGTTTAAGTTGGCATTACTTTCGAAGATGGCGACCGATTTAACAGCTGTCAAGTGATTTATTCTCAGTTTGGTTTGGCAATTCATCATGAATAGACTCACGCCTGAATAGATTCGTTGAATGGGCCCAAAACGAGATTGCCGTTGTTCCCGATTTTCATAAGCGAATTTTGTTTAGCGATGAAGCGCACTTCTGGTTGAATGGCTACGTCAACAAAAAAAACTGCCGCATTTGGAGTGAAGCTAATCCACAAGTGTATGTCGAAACACCGTTACATCCAGAAAAACTGACTGTTTGGTGCGCTTTATGGGCTGGTGGAATCCTTCTTCAAAAACGATGAAGGCCACAACGTTACAGTCAATGGTGATCGGTATAGAGCCATGATTACTAACTTTTTCATTCCTGAATTGAACAATCAAGATGTCCAGGAGCTGTGGTTCCAACAAGACGGCGTAACATGTCACACAGCTCGTGCCACAATCAATTTATTGAAAGACACGTTTGGTGACCGCCTAATTTCACATTTTGGACCTATGAATTGGCCTCCAAGATCTTGTGATTTAACACCGCTAGATTATTTTCTGTGGGCCTATGTTAAGTCATTGGTCTATGCGGATAAGCCACAAACGCTTGACCATTTGGAAGACAACATTCGCCGTGTTATTGACGATATACGGCCACAAATGTTGGAAAAAGTCATCGAAAATTGGACGTCCAGATTGGACTACATCCGAGCCAGCCGTGGCAGTCCTATGCCAGAAATCATATGTAAAATGTAATGCCACAAGATTATCTTTCGAATAAAAAAAATTCATGTGAATCGAATAATACATCGTTGTTTTATTGCAATTTAAAGTTCTATACCTCTAAAAAAACACCCTTTAGTTAGTTACAAAATTTTATTCTTTGAATAAAAGAAAACAAAATCTAATGTATAATATAATGCATTAAATAAATTTAAGTTTTAAGCGTCATTTATATATATAAAATCCCAAGCAAAAACTTAAACTAAAAACTAATTGCTTCAAATTTCATACTCGAGCGGTCTTTTCAATTACTAGCAATTTCTTCCAGAAGCTATAAACGCATCTTGCAGCTTACTGCAAAAGCTCCACCAAACTACACCGTCTCATAAAATTGTTTACCGAAACAAACCAATATTTTCTCCACATCTCATTGAACAAACATCTTTAAACCATAAAAACTTTTCCTTTCCACCGTAAAACACAAAGAGAAGGAAAGAAAGAACGGAAAACTAAAAATAATTGCATCGCCAGGAAAGAAACAACTTAACACGTAACATAAATTACACGAATCCCCGTTCATAAGTGCTTTTTCCTTTTCCGAAAAGCAAACGATCTTTTCACAACACCCTGCCTCCACTTCAAAAAGATATTTGGGAGGGTGGTAAAAATATCCTCAAACGACTTTATACTGCAGAAGGTAAGGGCTCAGGTGTAAAAAATTACGTCGCCAAAGAAGAAAAAGTTTCCGGTGATCTCTTAAATCTCCTTCTTATTCTTTCTTTTATCGTAATATTTCTTTCAGGCTTTTCTTCCAGACCCTCATTCATCCCCCAGCAGAGGCACTGTTGGGGATGTCTCCGGTGGAGTTAGGGGATGAAAGGAGACCCCGTGGATGACCAATGTTATTTCCGATGATGAATCGACGCTCGCAGACGATGAGGGATGGAGAAAAGAGAGAAAAATATTTTATTTTCCCCTCTTAAAATGAGAAAATATGGATTTTTTATATTTTATTTTAAAATCCGTTTGTGTAAACGGAGAGAGATTCTATGTAACAAACATATGGATTTTTATTCTTTGTATATATGTTCCGTTTTTTGAAAAGGTTTTAAGGGTACCAGGACATGCTCGAAAGAGTAAAATACCAAAAATAAGACTCTTGGATTGTGGGACATATATCTTTAACAATTTCGAATAGAGCTTAGATTTTTTGTGATCTTAATAAAGATATTTTAATCATTCTGTACAAATACAAAAATAATTTTTTAGTTAAATTTTTTTTTATGTTTCATTTAAGTTGGATGTAACTTTTGAGATCTCATAATACATGCTTATGTTTAGGTACCATTTTTTAAAAATGTATCTCTTAAATATATAAAACAGTTTTTAACATATATAAAACAATACACAAAATATAGGAAACTTTTTTTAGTAAAATATTAAGATGGTTTCTTTAAAAAATTATAAGACTTTGTAATTTGAAAATTTCTCTTTTTTTCCCCTTTTACATACATAAAACTTTTTTTAAGAACTGTGTACTAATGCGACTAAAAAAATAGGTTCACTATATGAATACGTATCCTGTATAGAAGTATAAAAAATTTGGAACCATATAGTACAATAGTTTTTTTCAGAAATGTACCACCTCAAAGCAAAGAATATGCTTTGGAGAAAAAGTGGAAAAAACTTAACATTTGTAAGCGTTTGTATTTTTCTCAATTACTTTTTTCATATTTTCAAGTTATTTTATCAATCAATGTACACATAAGAGTTATATATTTTTAGATTCAGAAAAATATGCACTGTGTTTTAATACAAAAATTGAGAGCTCAATTTTTTTAATGTGAATGATGTCCTGGCATTCTTAAAGAAACTAGGAAGCAGCGGAAATTTATTTTTTACCATTGCGTGAAGTTTTTCAGAATTATGTGCAATTTTCTTTTACATCATATTACCAGTGATGTAGTCGGAAAATTACTAAAATTCACTTTTTAGTTATAATTACAATAATGATTATTATAAAATCCGGCGTATAACGCACACCGGAGTTTATATAGCGTGCACCTAAACTTTCAAGATGCATTTTTTAATTTTTAGGTATATTCGTCATATAACACACGCCCTCTTTTTGAAGAGGAAACCTGAAATACACGTTTGCAATGCTCCTATTTTTTTGAAGTCATTTATTCGAGGAACTATACCAGGCTTTTGAAAAAATAGTATACTTCTAGAAATACAACACTTTAAGTTCATAAGGGGGGAGTATGTCATTTACTTTTAATAAACAATCTTTCAATATATGTAGAAGTCAAATTTTTTATATGCTCACCTTTCTTTTTATTTTTAAAATATCATTTTCGAACCCGGCATATGGCACGCACCCGTAAAATTCGATCTGGTTTTTTGTGAGCGCGTTATACACCGGATTTTACGGTATATATAAAAAAAAGAACTTACTTTCACAAAAACTGCTCATTATTTTAATGCTGTTTTTATTATTGTAAATTTCTCATGGTACATTTTCGTACTGAATTTTGTTCTTGTGTTTGAGACTTATATAATTTGAATTTCCCTTTCATACTCGTAAGAATATCCTGCTTTTCGTAATTTTACCTTATAAATTCATAATTCAGTATTTTGTATTATCTTATTTATATCATGTGCTTATTTGAATCTTATGGCCTACGGGAAGGAAAAGCGTATTAGAAAACTTACGAGAAAAATCTCCAAAAATAAGCTCTTATTTATTATATCGAATATAAAGTTTTTCAATTGTACAAGTGGGAAACGTATTTTTGAATTTTCTAGAGATTAAAAATCAAATTTATATTATATTTATTTAGTTATACTATTAATACATGACATTCTTAATAATACAACTAGTTTTACGTGTATTGACTATTGAGAATATCTAAGATTCGAGGTGGGGGATTAAAAAGTTATTTATATTTTTACTGAAAATCTCTGCAGAAATAAGAATTCTAACAAAAAGGATTTCCAAAACAAATTCGAAAATTTTTTAGATAAAAAAAAAAACAATCAATCGAAACCAATTTATGTTACTACGAAAAAAAAAATAGTTTTGGAAAATAATAAATGTGAAAACAACCGGATCCAAGTAAATGATGAATTTAATATTTATCTAACTTTTAAGATAAGAAAACAATATTGAAAAATTCAAGAAAAGAAATGTGTTTAAAAAAAAGATTTAAGCTTTATGTAATTTTGCGGTATATTTCTGAGAAAATACTTCTTTTAACCGTTAGTTAAGAAAACTCCACGATCTGTTTATAGTTTTATCAAATAAAACGGTGTAGGATTACTTATTAAAAAAACCAATACTCATGAAAATATCTTATGTTTGTGTGAGTTTTACAAACGAAAATTAAATCTTTATCATGTAAAAGAATTTAAGGAGTCAATTAAATTATAGAAATAGCATCTGAATTAAAATGTTTGTCTTCAACTAAAAAGAGCAAATTGTATTTAATAATTTAAAAGTAAGAGGTTTCCTATCTCATATGGTACAAGGAATGCGAAGGGTTACGCCAAACAATCCCTATATATATGCTTTTTCCCTCAAAACTTTCTTAAAATATTTATCTGTTAAAATGTATTTGTTCTTGAATCTCCTACTTTGAAATGATCATCCACAGTCACCTAATGTACAAATCTATAATTAAGCAATAATTATATACGATCACGCGTTCATTATTTCGAGAATTTTAGAGTATTCAAGCAAAGAACTATACCGACTCTTTGAAATAAGGCAGTAAATTTTTAACTGTATTTTCTCGACTTAAAGAAACTTTGGCGATATACTAAGACAAAGTGCACTTGATTCTTGTTACTTTGTATCTTGTTCTTTCAAGTTGTTGCTTTTAAATAAGGTAATGGTTTAAAGAAAATATTCCATTACTTAAAGCTTCCGACTACGATCCTTTTGAATTCATTAACGTAATGTTAATCCTATGAAAATTCTATTTCCCTCCTCAAACGTAAACAAATTCGTCTATTGGAATGGAACACATTACACTCGAAAGAGCAAAAAAATTAATGAAGATTTCTCTGAAATCTCATTTTTTTCCTAAGATTTTTGAAAATATTGTTAAGTCTCTTTTAATGATTCATTTGTAGGTTTTCAGATTGTTTACAAATAATTAGAAGTTAAACAGTTAATACATTATTTTTAAAGAAACTTTCATTATCTTTTGTTCTTTGGGATAACCTTTATTGCATTCAAATCAATGCTCAAGCTTAGGGCTTAAGAGGATCCATAGGATCAACAATACCTTTAGGAATACAAACAATTTGTGTGTGTGCTTATGACCACAAGATATAAGTGAAAACTTTTAATTTATCCTGGGCAAAAGAATTTATTCGTTCAGATGTACTACGTATTCTTTTACGACATTTTCGCACGCGGGCGTCAAATAGTTCTCTTTTTCGTGCCAATTCATCGGAGGATTTATTTACTTCATCCATTTTCTGTAAAACAATTGTGCATTCTTGTATATTTATATATGTACGCTTTATTATTAAAAATTTATTATTATATTATTATTAAAAATTATTTAAAAATATTTATATGTAAATTATTTATGTAAATTATAGTTATATAATATATATGTTTATATCGTACTTACGTATTATAGTAACAATGCCAACGTTCAAGATAACTCGCCAAGTTGGCAACCCTGATTTCCTTTGTGTCGTACGCGCTAAATTCGCAACCATGTGCTTCCTTTCATATAAGGTTGCCAATATCGTTGTGATAATACGTAAGTATCATTTATATGACATATACTGCCGTATTCTAAGTAAGGCTAGGGAAACTTATGGCCTGAGATCCCCCTCGGTTACCCTTCTTAAAATTCTCTAAGAAAACAAAGAAAGTATTTTCTTGTAATTTTTTAGTTGACATCACTAATATGAACTAAAATATTGGCAACTTTCTCACCAATTAACTTCAGTAAAATTTCAGAATTTAATTCTTTTGTCACATTTTTGTGCTTAATGCTCTTTCTACTGAAGCAAAAAATAGATCCCATGTTTCTTTTCTTCTTATCTTTGATCTCCTACATAATTAATTACATTTATACATTATTATTAATTAATTACATGTTTACATTTAATTAATTACACTACATATAATTCCCAATTATTTTCGTTTGCACTCTTCTTCCTTCGCTCACTCACTCGAGTTGAGTGGAAGTAGGCTGCAAGGCAGCAATATTTAAACAAAGAAAATAAAACTTCATGGGAAACAGCGCATGAAATTTTTATTTGAAAAAAAAAACACGCGCCTAAAAAGTTTTCAATTCAAAACAAAGCTCTCGTCACCAACCCGAGCACGCTTATCGACTGGAGTCTAGAAAGACCGATAGAACGTAACGCAGCCGAAAGTGACGCTTAATTTAGATTCACTCTTCAGCAAAACGAGCCTAAAGAAAATATCCCTTCAAAAAGGCTATTAGAAGGGATTTGTAATTCTTCTAATACAGGATCTATTAATTTTTTTTTCATATGTAATTATCCAATTCACTAACATTTCTCATACAATTACTAAACTGAGTGAACCATTCAGAATGATAAACAGTTCCTCTTAAGCAAATGATTTTCCAATAGTAAATCTTCGATCTTAAGTGATGGAGGGAAGAACAGTATTTATGTGAGAATGAGAGTTTAATAATGTCGCACTGTGTAAAGTCACACCTGAGCTGGCACCTCCCTCTCCAAGTTCCATACCTCGTCAACGGGAGGACGTTGAGCTTAAAAGATGTAACATGCATCGGCCCCTTCTACGTGGTGTATTCTTGCGAGAGATCGATTTTTGCAAGAAAAAATTGAGAGTTTTGTATAATAAATCTTACGCAATTTGTCATTCTGGTTTAAACTTAGATAGAGTTCGAGCCCAGTACCACTTAAGACCCGTCGTGTAGGGGCCGTAACGATATGAATGCTAGGCAAAATCAGGTTTTGGGCCCCCTAGAAAACCTGGGGTCCCCACAATGCGGAGGTGTACGTTACGCCACTGGAGAGGAGGTGCCAGCTCAGAAGTCATCATCGTCACTATACCATGTTTCACAATTACGAGGTTCGTCGCCAAAAGCCCTCGTGTAGTTGTGTGACGTTAATATTCACACACTCACTCGCGACGTTTAATAAATAACCAATCAATGAAACTATTTGCATAGAAATTCTTCCTGAAATAACTTGAAACGGTTGTAAGTTAAAAAAAGGGGGCACAGCGATGAAGATGATGGGGAAATGTGTGATTCGTTAATATATGAATTTTGTCAATGGTTTCAGCATTATTTTTTTGTTAAATTTGTTTTTATAGTTAATATCCAAATTTTGATATTTGAGTTCTTTAATTTAATAGTGATTGACTACATTTAATTAAAAGAACAATCAAGCCCTTTGAAAAAGACTAATAATAAGGAATACATTTTTAAAAACAATCTTGAAGAAATTAGGCCACTTTTTTATTTTTAATACCAACTGTGAATCACTATTTATATCTAAGAAATCTATCTGAAAAAACTGATTTCAACTGTTTTGGAACCTTCACAGCGTTTCATGGTGTTTAGTTTTTAAAATTACCTCAAATTAAGCAGAAATTTGGTTAAAAATAGTAAAACAGATCAAAATCTAGAAGTATAAATTGAACATTTCCAACGTGATCGACCGAAAAACAATTATTTTCTCATTATTGCTTTTTAATGGTATGATATATGAACAAAATTTAAATTCATCAGGCCATTAAAAGAGTTTTCTTTTAGGTTTCATTAGCAATTTGAGAGCACATTATACCAGTATCATTAAATAACATTTATTTATCACACAGCTTCTTGAATAACAGCTGTGAATTAAAAACACGAGTCCCTTTGTAACTTTGATTATAGTTAAAGACGAAAAAATACGTTGTGCCGCAAAATAATTCTTCAGTAATTTTAAAATGAAAAAAGGAAAAAAATGTTTTTCAAAAAAGTATGCATAAAAAATTGTCTTTGATATATGTATGAATATTAATAATGAAAAAAAAATATTTTTCTATATTACGATAAAAGCTTACACAAAAGGATTTATTTAAATGCTTATAAAAATACAGGAAATGCTACAAAAAATAAAAGTCTTAAGAAAAGAAAAGTAAGAAAATAGAAATCCAGACATTGTGCAGGAAATAATATTTTTGCTTTTAAAAGAAAGATAGAAAGACTAGAGAAACCCATTTGTCTGGGATCTATCTTGGGAGAACGGAAAATTGATTTTAGGGACCATAATGAATCGCAACAAAACTATTTGATTTTAAACAAGATAGATGAAATTTATTTCTAAATGATTTCTAGTAAATTTTATATCTGTACGATAATTAAAACTGAATAATTAATATTATCGAATCATTTAAGCGACAATATACATTTAAAGCCAAATCGAACAATTGAAATTTTTTATTTTTTACTTATCAAAATAACTACGTTCGAAACCATCATTTTTTAAAGCAAAAACTTTGAAATGAATACGTTTTTTTAAATATTCTGTATCACTTGAGTCAGAATATACATATAAAATTGTTTCAAGTATATTATCACAATAAAATAGTATTTAAATGCAATTTTTGGCAAAGTTTGAAGAACAAATGACATATTTTCCAAACGTATATTCTCCTTTTATAGAAAGTACTTCTATGAAAGTAACATTTACCAACTTAATAATATTTTGCCTACATATAGCTAAGACTTTTCTACAGAGGCTGAACCATGATTTTTGAAAAATTCACATTATTTTCAGAGTTATGATCAATGGAATTAATTACCGATGTTTTCTATTAAAATTTATCTACTCTGATATATTAAAATATAAATAAAACCACATCTAAATTATACATTGTAAAAATCTTAGTTTAGGCTCTGTGGAGAAGTTTTAGCTATATATAGGCAAAATATTTTTATTTTAGAAACATTTTTCATGAAAGGAGAACGTTTTGAAAATATATCTTACCTTTGTTTCTTTTTTGCTGAAAAATAATTTGCATTTAAATAATTTTCTTTGTAATACTATTCTTTTAACAATTTTGTATGTATATTCTAATACAAGTAACACTGAATATGTAAAAATTATTCATTTAAACGCTTTTTCAAAATCATGGTTCCGAGCGTAGTCAGATTCCTTAAATAAAATTATTAAAAATTCATGTAGTCAATATGAGAAGATTTGTAGATAGAACATACAATTCTAATAATTAGAGAAACAATTTAGCATACATCTGCAGAAATGAAGTATAAAAGAAACACGAAAATAAAATACTTAAATTTCATTATATTACATGAATGCAATAAGTGATTTTCTTGCATCAGTATTCTACTGAAACATAATTTTTTTCCGTTAGAAAATACTGCCTAAAAACTTAAAATTAGCTTATTGTTTGATTCACCATTATAATTAAATATTTCTGGTTTATAGTCATGACCTTATTGATATGGATCTTAAAAAGAAAATTCCACTAAATCAAAAAGTAGAATATATTCCGGCTAAAATAAAGGATAAAAACGTAAACACTATGATGTAATACGAACAGAAACAGAAGTCTGGGGTTTGTTTTTTAAAAAAATATTTAAAGACTAACCCTTACCTACCCGCTTCACTGGGTATTTTATGATATTGTAAGACTGTGCATTGTTTTTAAATTGTTGATGTCTAAATTCAGCATTAAACTTTTGATTGCATTAAAAAACATTTTTATATAGACGTCGTCTCTTGCTTTAAAATGAGAGGACACATTTCTAAAATGGAAGTACATTTATCTTTCACGTCCTTGTAACTCCTTGTAGCTTCGGTTCTTATTTCGATCGCCGCGGTCCTCCTTTATGTATCAGCCTAACATCGCGGGCCCCCAAGATTTTGAATAGTGCTCCCTGACTCCCAATACATGTCTGAGTGATTTAAAGGTTTCTCAATAATCCTAAGACTACCTCTGCTACTTATACAAATTTTTTAACACTTTTTTTCCCTTTGAGAAAAAAAAGTCAACGTCAATATATAATTAAAAATATTACAAAAATACTAATTTTAACCCTCTGACTAGAACATCCGTCCCTCAGACGGGGAGGCTTTGCTTTGATGCGTGTAGATAACGTGCTGTAGGGTGATTTTGGGGGTGGGCTGCTTTGACATCTTCAGTTGGACTCTACCCAGTGAGAGGATCCTGTTTTGGTACTTGGCTATTTTTTTCAACTCACGATATGTGCGATTTTTCGTATCTATTACCGTCTATCAGACGGATATTCCTATAGTTTTTTCGTGTTTCGCATTATGATTTTTAATTACTTTTACATGGATATAAATAGCTTTTAATCAATTTTTATAAAAAATACTAGTCATAATTCCAGTGATAAAAATGTATTGTTATGCTTGATTTAACCCCATATATCTTATTTGAGCCATACTCAATTTTATGAGCTTATAAGGGCATTTAAAACAGTCCTTAAGATAATTAAATGGAAAAAAAATTACGTACCCGTCTGTCAGACGGATGTTTCTCAGTGCGGCAAAAAAATTGATGTGTTCCAGCCAGAGGTTTAAATAAGTAACTGTAATAATTAAAAATTTTAATGAAAAAAATTGTGCTGCATTTTTTTACAAGTGCTATTTTACCAGGTGTAATATTTGAAATCTGCAGACTCATTTCTGGTTCTATGTTTTCCAAGGTGCTTTTGTATTTATTTTAAAGATATAAAAGAGCTGAAAATGTGGTTTCACATAAATAAGCAGTTTTAAAAGGCATCAGAACTTTCAGAGCTTTTGAACTCAGAAAAACTTTCCTGTAATTGATCCCCAAAGTTTGGAAAGGACTTATTCTTGTATGGCAATATTTCAAAGCTCTATCTGTGGAAATTTCTATCAGCTGTTCTTCTGCTACATATCCCAGAAGCGTGTTTTAAATTTAGTGACTTAGTTTAGAACGGCACATCTTTCAATTTTTCCACGAGGCCTTTAATAGAGGGAAATTCTAACATTAAATGAGAAACCTTCGCAGATCCCTTAGAAAGTCGTTGGGGGACCCCGGAGGTCCGCGGATCACAACTTAAGAACCACTGCGTTAAAGTCTAAAAACAAGAATTTTTACCGATATTCATCCCCCCCTGGGAGTTGATTTTCCTAAAACCTATTCTTCTTGACGGATCTATGCTTAACAAAAGAATGATGCTTGCCAAAATTTAAAGTTTGCAGTTGTAATAGCTCAAAAATTATAATTTTTGCTTATAACCCCCCCCGGGGTGTCGATTACCGAAAATCTCCCTTTTTAAGCGGATCTCTTCTCAACAGAAGGAACGTGCCTGACAAATTTCAAGCCTAATAGTTCCGGAGATTTCGTGATGAGTGAATGAGCCACTCTTCACCTATTTATAAGTTACCATCTAAATAAAAGAAAATCGGACTACCGCAAAAATTACAATTAAGAGAAACGAATTACAAAAAGAAATCAATTATTGTTACTAAAAAATTGTAGATATGTGTAACAAATTTCCTTGACACAAGTCCGTTTTCTATTATAAAATTTGATAATGTATTGCGACAAGAATCTGTGTTTGAAAAATGAAAAACATACGTCAGAATCTATTCTTTGAACAAAAGATAGCATACAATCCACTGAATATGCATGGTAGAGACTCACCCTCACACTTTTTGCCATCGGAATGCAACTCGAATCCAATTCTGCATTCGCATTTGTATGCACCCAGAGTATTGGTGCATTCGTGCTCGCAACCATGATCTCCTTTGCATTCGTCCAATTCTGTGAGGAAAAAAAATATATTCATGAGATTAAATGGATTGAAACTCTCAATGAAAATATGTATAGTTAATTAACTTAATTTTTAGAATGGAAGGAAAAATTATAATTAATAATGCTAAGATTTCTTTAAAAATTGTACTTTTTATTTGAATTCCATATTTTATTGATTTTAAAATCTAAGAATAGAACCCAAATTTGAAAACTTTCCCACGTAGCATAATACTTCTGTATTTTATATCATATATTTTGTTGTTGATACTTCAACTTTCACTTCTTCCGAAAACCGCCGACTGAACTTTTAGCTGCGACTGTGACTGTATGTTTACCTTTGGTAACAGAGTGTAAGAGATACAGTGAGTGGAGGATTGTAGGAGGTTTGTTTTGGAGTGAAAGTGTGCTAATAATATTAAATACTTTTGACTTTTCAAGCGGATTCGAGCGGGTGAGATCGTTTTGAATTTTTATTTTGTATTGAAATTTAGTTCATATAATTTTTCTTCTATTTCGGATAAGAGAGCTTTTAATTTAATTATTTACACAAGATAGTGTATTTATACAATTTTGAGTATTGGAATAGAGAAGACAAAATGGGTGACTACCCTCACCCAAATAATAATATGGAAGTGGAACACGAAAATTCAACTTTTTCATTCAATAAATATAGGTGTAATCTCACAGATATAGAATTATTGACCAAGTTTGCGGAAAGACAAAACTTAAGCACGTTGCCAAATATTACAATTTTCTTAAAATCGGAAAATGGCTTTCAGAATGGTAATCCTCTTAAACTAAAAGAAAATATTATGAAAGAGTTCACAATTAAAAAAAATATTCTAAGTATAAGCAAAACAAGAAACAGTGAGATCATAATTAAAACCAATAATTGCGAGACCGCCAAAGAAGCTTTAAAAATTAAAGAAATTAATAGAGTAAAAATAAGTACAAGATTATCCTTTACTGGCCTAACCACTAGTTATATATTGCACGGAATAGACACAGAATATACAATAGACGACATTAAATCGGAATTAGAAAATTACAATTACGCAATTTTTGATATCCAACGCTTTACCAAAAAAACGGAGTCTGGATTTAAACCGATCAAAACAGTTAAAGTTACCCAAATTGGATGCAGTATTCCCGAAAGAGTTCCTATTGGATTTGAAATGATTAAAACTACTCTTTACTATGAAAAACCTAGGCAATGCACAAACTGCTGGAAATTTGGACACCTTCAAAAATTTTGTAGAAGCGCAATAAAATGCCGAATTTGTTCACTGAACCATTCTGTAAACGAATGCAAAGAAATACAAATAAAAAAATGCAGCTCTTGTGGAGAGGGACATGAAGCTAATGATACAGATTGCAAAAGATATAAAGAAGAAATTGAAATATTAAAAATTAAAGTACAACAACAAATCTCGAGAAACGAAGCAGTTGAAAAATTCCAAAGGGAAAAAAAAAAACATCATACTCGGCCAAAACATATAATGATCAAACAGAGAAGATAGAAAATCTTGAAAAAGTTAGCGAAACTAGAAATGAAATTTGAAGAAACCAATAACATATTCGAAAAGAAATTAGAACAAATAGTACAACTCTTCACGTCAGAACTGAATACCGTGGTCGCACAAATAAATTTACGATTTTCTTCCCTAATGAATACCATGGAATCCACCCTAAAAAAAGTTGCATCCAATATAACAATTCAAAAAGATGATGATTGTATCATAAGTAGAAAACAGAATGAAAAGGCAAAAAGATTCAAGAAAATATCAGAACAGAGAGGAAACTCATTAGATCGTGTAGTAGAAAAAAAATAAAGGAACTTAAATAAATAATCACATTTTCTTATATTTTCTCGCTAAAAACTCACTATTAATCTACTTTTTTTTTCGAATTTTTCAACTAATTCGTAGTATCGAACTTTTTTTCTTTTTTCCGTTTTAAATCATGAACATAATCCAATGGAATGCACGTGGAATTAAAAACAAGAGGCCTGATATTCTTTTCGCTCCAATCTTTCAAAAAGCAAGTATTTTAATAATTCAAGAAACCTGGTTACATCCAAATGATATTTTCACAATTCCCAATAAGAATATATTCAGAATTGATAGAGAAATCAAAAGAGGAGGAGGATTAATGATAGTTTTAAATAAAGATATTAGCGCAATAAAAATATTCTCAGAAATTAGTGAAGACTTAGAAATTTTAATAGTCAGAGTTCAAATAGATTTAAATCCTATCACAATTTTTAATATATACATCCCACCGGGTAACTTTCAAGACAGCAATTTATCTAAAATAGCATCATATATTGATAATTACAATTTGATATTGGGAGATTTCAACGCGTCTCATGAGATATGGGGATCAAAAAACTCTAGTGCTTCTGGAAAAAGATTTTTGACTGGATCATTGAAAATGACTTAATATTATTAAACGATAAAAGTCCAACTTATCTCCATTCATCGGGAATTTTTACATCTATAGATCTTTCTTTAGCATCTATAGATTTAAATTATGATTTATCCTGGTCCACGAATACTGATAATTTTGGAAGTGACCACTTCCCTATAATAATTAATTACAAAAGAGCAAACAGGTCAGTAACTACTAATTGTAAACAAAACACAAATTGGAACAAATTTATCAATATTATTCAACAAAATATAAATTTAAATGAAAACATAAATATAGATATTATAAAAGAAATTAAAAAGCTCAAATCTTATCTCAAGGAACCGAAAAAAACCTGATCAGTTCCAGAGCTCCATGGTGGACAGCAGCATGCGGGCATTTAAGAGCCAAAAGAGAAAACTCCTTAATAAAGCAAGGAAAAACTTTAAAGAAGAAGACTGGATAAAATATAAAGCAGTAAGCGCAAAACTTAAGCGAACAATCAAAGCCTGTAAAGAAAATTTTTTGGCACAAGACCTGCGAAAAATATCTTCTCCTAAAGTTCTTTTTAAAATCATCCGAATAATTAAAAATAGAACAAATTCTAACTATTCATCCTTTAATATTATTGAAAATAACGGAACCATATTAACAAACGAACAATCCCAAGCAAACTGTTTTTTACAATATTACGCAAAACGAAACAACGATAGTATTCCAAATATTTCTATTCCGGACAATAGCCAGGATATTAATAAACCTTTTTCTTTAAAAGAATTAGAAATAGCAATATCTCATCAAAAGAACAGTAGTTCAGGGCATGATAAGATTTCTCTCCAATCAATAAACCATCTCCCCATCAAAGCAATATATCTCCTTCTAAAATCATTTAATGACAGTTGGTTTTCAAGTCAAATTCCTAAAGACTGGACTCACGCACTTATCCTACCTTTCATAAAACCTCACAAAAATCCCAAGGAAGTTTCGTCATACCGTCCTATTTCTCTTACCTCAGTAATTGCCAAATTATTAGAAAGAATGATTCTACATAGAATGTTGGATTTCAGTTTTCAAAACAAAATTTTTCATGTTAATCATCATGGTTTTTACCCTCACAGAAGCAGCATTAATACATTACTTCAATTACAACATGACATCATACTGGCTAGAGAACGCAAAGAATATTTTATTTTGGTAGCGTTGGATATTAAAGCAGCATATGACTCAGTGTGGCCAAATGGCCTTATTTCTAAACTAAACAAAGTTGGATACTCTGGTAGATTACTTCGATGGATTCAAAACTTCTTACATCAAAGAACAATTCAAATCAAATGGAGAAACATTTTTTCAAAAATCGTTACAAACAATTATGGTGTACCCCAAGGGTCTATCTTAAGTCCTTTCCTTTTTATGATTTATATGTCAGATATTTTTGAAATTCAACACGACAGCCATCTTCTGGTTTATGCTGATGACATATTTTTATATAATAGTGGTACGAATTGGAATAAAACAATAGGCGAAATGCAAGAATCTTTAAATAAAATTTCAGTCTGGTGTAAAAAATGGAAATTATCCACCTCTCCAGAAAAAAGCAGTCTACTCAACTTTTCCAGAAAAAGAAGCACAATACCTCCATTACTTAAAATATGCGACAAACCTATTCCCGAAGTGAAGAGTCTGAAAATCCTGGGTATCATCTTCGACCCCAATACCACCTGGAAAAATCATATTAATTACCTACGTCAAAAAGGATTCAAATATTTAAATGCAATTAAAGCCTTATCTTCTCCGAAAATAGGAACAAGATCTGATCATCTTTTAAATATTATTAATGCCACAATCCGTTCTATCTTTGACTATGGAAGTCAACTATTTTCCTTTTCTAGCAATAGCAACAGACAAAAACTAGAACCGATTTATAATGCTGCCTTACGGTTAGCCCTAGGTCTCCCAAGAAATACCCCGTTGGATTTATTACGAGCAGAGTCTATGAATGGAAATATTAATTCTCGCCATAATTTTCTTTGCCAAAAATTTATAACCAAGCAAATAGCATTAAAAGACTGGTCACCGAACGCTAGGTTATTTTGGAATATAGATAGTAATTTTTATAAATATAGAGAAAAAGAGATCAGTATTTTTCAAAAGACGATCAACCTTCTCCAAGAATTATGCATCTCTAAAGTAGATATTCTTCAATGGATCCCTCCTCCCCCAATCTACGATAATCGCAAAATAAATATATATACTCATGAACTACCATTTCAAAACAAAGATCTTCCAGATGATATAGTACAAAATATGTTTAATGATTACATTCAGCCAAAATTTAATAACAATATCATAATAGCAACCGATGGTTCCAAAAATACTAATCAAACATCAATAGGAATTTTAATCCCTAAGAAAAAAATTCGACAAAATTTCATACTGAAAGACATGATTTCAATATTCACAGCTGAAGCTATAGCCATATGGACTGCATTAAAAAATTGGGTTTCTGAAACAGAAAACTATATCATCTTGACGGACAGCTTATCAGTCTTAAAAAGCATCCAAAATATTAATAGAAAATCCAATACGATAATATTAAATTTAAGTTCAACTTTACATCAGTGCCTCCAAATAGCTCCATCAATTACATTCATTTGGGTACCAGCTCACAAGGGAATAGAGATTAATGAAGAAGTTGACAAATTAGCTAAAGCCTCTCAGAGCCGTGGAATATTATTTCTTGGATAACTTATGAAGATCTACATACCTATTTTAAAAAACAACACAAAATCAAAAAGTGAAGAAATATGGAAAAAGAGCAAGAGACATACAATTTTTTTTTATATTTCTCATCTTGAAAAAATGGAACAGACAGGCAGCAAAAAATAGAAATACAGAAGTTTTAATCAATAAGTTGCGAGTTAAAAAGTTACCGTTAAATGATATATATTTCCTTTTTAAACTAACAGATTCTCCTTTGTGTGCAGATTGTAAAGTACCCGAAACTAGTGAACATTTTATATTAAACTGTACCAAATACAAATCACAGCGTGAAATTTTGAAAAATTTTATCTCCAACCACGGCGAATGGTCTTATTCCTCAATAGCGAAGTGTAAATCAATAGAGCATGTTCAAAAAGTTGAAAAATTTCTGACATCATCCAATAGATTCTAAAATTCCAGTTACTCTATACTCTACTTTCTTCAATCTCAGTTGAAGCACAACTCGATAATTCAAATTACAGATAGACTGCAATCACGAACTGTGTGTTATATCTTGGATTAGAAACTGATCAAAATTTTTATCGGAGCATAAGGCGTTAGCCAGGTCTCCACTTTTTCAGTGCTTGCACTGAACTGAACTGAACTGAACTGAGTGTAAGAAACGAACGCGCATGGAACAATCGCTCCCATTACTTCCTGCTGTAATTTTAATTGTATTAATCCTCTAAGCTTTTATCTATTTAGTCTTAAATTGTAATTTAAATGGCTATTGAATTTTTTTACAATGAATATAGACTCCTCAATGATTGCGAGTGTGCTTAATTTAGTTGGATTCAAGAAATCAAAATTGCTCGGACCCGATCGACTTCGAGACTAGCTGCAAAGAAAATATAAGCTTTTACCCTAATTTTGTTAGACATAAACTTTGTGGCTAGATTAAAAATATTTGCAATTAACAATGGCCTTCATTATTATATAAAAGTAATCTTATTTTAATTTGTAATTCAGTTATGCCGGAATCAGTTAATATTTTCACACAAGAGCGTTTTACTTTGCGTTTCTCCTGCTGTAATTTCTAAATTAAACTATAATTTTAAACTTTTAAAGCGAAAAAGACATGTAAAATTATTGAATGAAGTTAATTTTATGAATGTGTGAAATACAAGTGAGTGCGTGTTATGAAGGATCTAATTTGTTTTAAGAATTTCAAGACCTACCAATGCGCAAAAGTTATTCCCTCGTGGAGAGATGAAGAGGAAAATAAAATAAAATAATTAATTTTTCTATAATGTGCTACCACAAGGGAAATAAAATTTAGGTATATGAGCTTTTTTTTTTACGGTACCAAGTCTAAGTAGTTTTTGTTCAAAGAAAAACAGGCATTTTCGAGCTTTTTAACATTTATTGCGATAAGACGTTACCTACTAAATCATTAATTTCCAAAGTGGTCTATATAGACCCTCAGGGGTCTATGACGACTTGCAAGGGGTCCACGTCAGTGAAAAAATAATTTAGGGGTCCATGAGGTGTAAATGGGGTAGAGGCTCTCATTAAATCACATCGTGACTTTAATTTTAAATGAAAATGTAATGAAGGGGAACCAGATTTTTTATTTATGTAACAAATTTATTTACTAAATTTAATGAGGTTAATTTGCACAGTTACAAGGTGACAGCACATATTTTATTAAAACAAGAACCATTATTTCAGATTTTCTTGCCAGAATTAAGCTAAAGCGGTATAATATTGGACGTTGCGAATTTTTCCAATTTCTCATTTTGTCACGGGCAATCTACCAAGACAGTGTTCATTGAACCTACGTTCATTTAAATGCACTCCATTCAGATTTTGAATCTAGGTTTGAGAATGCTTCGACTACAGTAGACAAAAAAAAAAAAGACTGGACACTACTATCCGAAGAAATTCATGGTTAAACTCGACAAGATTGATGCCAAATGTTGAAAATTAGTTATTGAAGCGCCAGATTCATCCCTCCTACTAAAAGCATTTTTGTTTGTTTCTCAATTATTTTATGTATTATTAAATTTAAACTTAAGATTAATTAACATGTTTTTCTTAAGTTTTAAGCATTATACTTCACTACAGTTAAAAAAATGTATTTTTTAAAGTAAGTAACTGTCAAAAAGAGATAACTAATTTGATCTATGCGCAAAAATTTAATATTAGGTAAGTAAGGGTCTCCCCAAAGACAAAAAACAAGGCAAAGGATCTATGAGTCAGAAAAGTTTAGGAAACTCTGTACAAGATAGTTACAAGAAAGAAATCCACCAGGTACACTCAATATTATCTTTAGTATCGATTTTTTTTCAAAAAGCCCCCAACATATATAGAAATTAGAGCTCACGATAAAACAGAAGACAGAAATAAGCATGGATTGGACTGATTCGACGGTGTAGGGAGAGAGAAAACTGGGGTTGTGAAAAATGTTGCAATATACATTATATTTTTCTATACTCAGTACACATTTATCAATTACCATTGCTTTGGATTATTTATATTGAAGTAAAACAATTTTATTTTGATTCTAAAATAATTTAACCAAAATGAAGTCTTTCTATTTTTTCTACGTAGTACGATCTGAAAATTCGGGGACTGCGACCATTGTTGACGACGAAAGCAACTACTTAAAGTTAAACCACTTAAAATGGATCCTCCCAACGCTCCCCTTCCTGGCCAGATTGGTTTAGTCTATGTCATGTGACCGAATCACACTACCAGCGGTCATCTTCCGAAGCTAATTAGCTTCTAAGAAAGATGTATTTTTTTTAACAGCGTTGAACAGTAAATTCAGTCAACACTTAAGTAAAACACAAATTGAGACATAGGAAATGCTAAGCAAGGTGTATGGTGAATCTACTATTGCGAGATCCAAGGTTTACAATTGGCATCAGCTCTTTAAATAGGGTCGAGAATCCATCGAATACAACGAACGTGTTGGACGACCTTAGACTTCACGGAACACGGAAAATGTTGCATTGTTGTTGTTGCCGTGTGCTTATTACTGGGATACACACGAAAGACGTGAGATAGATGAACAGAAACATATAACACAACCACAGAAGAATACAGATTTTATTACAGACGATGATCCCAGCATATAACAAGAAGAGGTGCGCTGCTTTTTCCTTTCGAGACGAGAATCCATTTCAGGCGAAAGACCGACTTCTTTCCCGACGAAGATACAACCAAGTCTTACTTGGGATTCGAACCCACTCGGTTACAAGCCAAGGGTCATAGCCACGATACTGACTGGGCGACAAAATGTTGCATTGATGTCTGGATATGTTTAAAAAGATCGTCGACAAATACTTCAACAAATCGCTGAGGCTATACACTTATATAAGACGTCTTTTGAGGGAATCCATTCGTCGTAAACGGCCTCAGTTCAGGCAGAGTGACGACTGATATTTTCTGAATGACAACGCACTAGCACATAGATACCAATTGGTAAAACAGTTCCTCACCAAAACTCGGACTAAAGGGCTTCCACATCCTCCCTATTCACCAGACTAAGTACCGGGTGCCATTTTCCTGTTCCCATCAATAATAAAAAAAAACATTAACAGCGACGTCGTTTTGTGTTATCAGATGAAAAGAAAGTAGCATCACAGGAGGCCTTGCAGGAGGTTGCAAAAAATGGCTTTCAGAAGTTACAAGAACACTTGCAGAAATGTATCGTCACCCAAGTATCGTACTTTGAAGGTGGATGTGCTTCGATGCTGTGAACTATTCAGGGTAAGAGTTTTTACACCTTGTCCTCGAAAGTTTGGATCCTACTACGTAAATTTCAAGACCCATGAGGGAATATTAAATTTTGAAATAATTTTTAAAATTATTTTTCTCCTAATCTCTACATTATAGAACATCTTTTTCGCATAGGTAAATTCCGATTAATAATATTTCTTACCTCCCCCCCCCATATAACGGTGATTTACCTTATTATATATGTAATGGCATGGACTTATACGGAACATTTCAGAATATGCAGTTAAATTTTAAGGAGTAAAAGGAATAAAACAATTAAGTTCACAGATTGTACGTGCGAAAATGACACAGTGCGGTAAAAACACATTAAAGAAAGATTTAATTGCTTTTTTACATCATGGTTGGCATGCGCTTCTTTTGAAGAATACTTACAATGATTGGGCACAAAACTGAGTCTGCTAACTTCTGAAGATCTCCATTAGCGAATATCAATTAATTCTGATGAGAACTTCGCTGCTTGAATATCCATTATTACTGCGCGCGTGCAAGAAATACCTAGCATCTTTGAAATTGCATGGTAAACACTTTGTCGACACTTCCAAGCATACATTAACGTTGATAGATGCAATTTTGGATAATAATTTTAAATGTTGCTGAATAGAAGGACTTGCCGTAAGCGATGATGTAATTAAACAATACACGCTTTCTATTAAATTTATTTTTCGAGTTCTTTTTTCAATATTTCACTTGGGTGAAAAAAATTTCACGCAAAAATATTTAATGTAGGAATATTTTTAATATTTTTGTATCTGGTTATCCATTTTAGTTAGTACCACTAGCTCAGAAACCTAAATAATTTATATTTGTAACCTTTATAATTTATATTTATTTGGAAAAAATAACACCAAAAGAGAATAGCAAAATAAATAGTAATAGAAAAATAAATTCTACTTTTTGAACACGTATAGATTCGACATGTGAATTCAGAAAAAAATGACTTCTTTAAAAAGAAATTATAATCGTACGGGGAACGCCATTATTTAAAATGTGATTGAGTATTTATTATCATTACACTTTGAAGCAACGTAAAGGCCATTGGCAACTTGACTATGCAATTTTGAACCACAGTCAAAAATCAGGAATACACCTGAGCTGGCAACGCCTCCTCGGAACTTCCACATCAGACCAAAGGGAGGATTTTAAGCCTTGACCCTCCACATCGCCCATTGGAACTCGAGCATCATCCCCCGGCAGATCTTCAGCGGCACTAGGACTCAAAATCATGACACGTCGTAGGCTCCCACAGCCACATTTCAAGTACTAGACTCTACATAATTTTAACCCCTTAAGCGGTTTGCCCGTACAACGTACGGGCTACTAAAAGTTGACCGCAACTGGTTTGCCAGTACGTTTGCCACACGTGGCACGCATTGTCCAAAGGTTTTTCGTCAATCACCAGATTGAATTGCTTCCCTGGCCGGCTCGCTTTCCGGATCTTTTACCGATAGAAAACATGTGGTCCATGGTTGTTCAACGATTGACCCAGATTACACCCCCAGCTGCCACACCAGATCAACTTTGGCAACGTGTGGAAGCTACTTGGTCAGCCGTACCCCAAGAACACATCCAAAGTCTCTGAATCAATGCCGAATCGAGTGGCAGCGGTGATTTCCAACAATGGCGGCTACTCTGGCTACTGATTCTGGCAGGAACCACACTTCACAGAAGTCTATAAATTTAATCATTTGATACTTGGTCAACATGTTACCTACAAAATAAATTTTGTTGTGCTATCTCTTGTCTTTCATGGTGTTGCATTTATGATGGCCAGCATTGTATATTGAAAAGGTAATGCAGTTTCTCTATGAAATTGAAATGTCTCTCATCCGGCATTTTTTTGAGAGGAGAGGCTAGAACTTTTTAGAATGGTGTTTGTGTGCCAAAAAATGTGCCTTTTTTAAAAATCATTTTGGTTAAAAAAATGACTAATTAAATAAGTTCCTCAGGTGGTTATTATTATTACTATTATTTTTGCATTTTGTAAATACACTTTTTCTAATAATTTTACTTAATGATGAAAGCTTTATTTCCTTCAAGAGGTATCTGAGGGCATATTGTCTTTTAAAATTAAAATATGGATGACACGCATTTGATCATGTTTTAATATAGTTAACTAAACTGAAACTTAGCATCAGACATAACATGTAGAATCCATTGATATCTTTTAATTCATAATCTCAAAAAGAATTTAATTGCTAAAAGTGGAAGGTAGTCAGAAAATATAGCTGAAAAACTAGGGACACTCTAAGGTTCGGCCTAGTTTTCGACGCTTAAATTTTATTTTACTTAAATCGTCACTTTGTGTTGAAATTCAATATCCAATGCTGTTCCTCATGAGGATAATATGTTTAATTCATTTCTGGTTTTCACTCTTCTTTGATCCATTAAGTTATATTAAATTGCCCTTTTCTGAAATCAGTCTGTAAAATTAATCAATCATAGTGACAAATAATCAATAAATATAATTAAAGGAAATATTTTCAGTCTTAGAGAACACACAGCGGAGATTACGGCTCCAGACGAAATTCAACGAATAGTTTGGCGCAAGAGCTATTTCTGGCTATACTGCGAAGTTCCAAGAAATGCTAGAGAAATGTTAACACTTTCGTATGGGGTACTGAATGTTTAAATTAATTGTTGAATTATGTGAGTTCACGTATGTAATGCATGCGTTACTAAATTTAGTTAGATTCACCACTCTACATAAAATATTATACGTCACATTTCAAATAGACCAAAATAATTCATATTCCGCAAACTTACTGCTGTCAATGTGATGTCACTGAAAATTAATACATATAATTTGCTTCGCTAAAATTTTTTGTATAACATGAAATGACTAAGGGAAACATTTTCACGACTAAGGAATACATTTTTTCCTTATTTTAAAATTGGCGATTGCCTATTCAATTATAACCTTATTTTCATTTTTAATTCAGAACGACGAAACGGAACGTATGCTGAAAGCAATTATGTTAGCAGAAACGCTTAGGCGAAAAAAATAAAAAGTGATCAGTCAAATCAATTGGCGCCAATGGAAAAATATTTGTGGGCTACGTTCTTATTTATTTCAGTTTATTATGTCGTGAAACAATATATTACTGCATATTACTGTAGTTTTTCGTAATTCGGCAAGTGCATGATAAAATTCATTTGGCTGCCATGAAAATTGTGCATGCACAATGTTGGCACTATGTGTGCATTGCTAAACACCTTAATTCACATATTAGCGTGGCTGCGGTAGCCTAGTGGTCAAGGCATCGGATCGTGGCTGACGTGGCATGAATTCGAGTTCAGTGCCACTAAAGACCCACCGTGTAGGGGAGCGATGCACGTTAAATCTTTTGAGAGCTGAAACGTCCTCCCGTGGTGTGGTGTGGTAGTTAAGAGAGGGGGTGCCAGCTCAGGTGTCGTACTCGTCACTTTACCATGTTTCACAATTACGAGGTTCGTCACCAAAAGCCCTCGTGTAGCTGAACAGTGCGGCGTTAATATTCACTCACATGCTAGCAGTTCAAGACGTATTTGATCTTCGAATTGAATTTGAATTTTAATGGCGCAAGGGCCAACTTCGGCCAAGTTACGCCAAACACTTGTTAAAAAAGAAAAAGGCTTATATATATATATATATATATATTTTAAAAACATAAAAGTATATACACACATGTATATGTATGCATGCATGCACACATACATGCATATAAAATATTAAAAATCTAATTAAACACACAAATCAAATCAAATGTAAAAATCCAATTTTTAAAAGAAAGGCAAATAGATTTTCGTGGGGAGATTCTCCCACCAAGTCAGATAAGGTTAAAACAGATGTATGAAAAAAGGTGATGCGATGATGGTTAAAAACTGGACAATCTATTAAAATGTGATAAACAGACTATGGGACTTTACAGGAAGGACATTCTGGGGCATTCTCACCCAATAAAAGATGCCTGTGCGTAAAACGAGTATGACCAATGCGAAGTCGAGTTAGCTTAACATCGGTCCTTCGCATCGGCATTATAGGCAAAGCTCCAATGGCAGGCTTCACGCAATGCAGTTTGTTAGTAGTCTGCAAATTCCATGATTCCTGCCAGGCATTATGAATACGTTGTTGGATGACGCACTTCATGTCACAAAGGGGAACTTTTAGCGGTAATTCTGTTGTTGCCGACCGAATTTGATCTTCGAGGGAGCAAGAAAGAGCATGCCTAAGTCATGCCAGAATAATCGAAGCATTAAGAGAAAGGTGTTATTAGATTTTTGTAGACCTCCAGATATCGCCTCAGATATCATTAGAAGGAAAAGGCTTTAACGGTTACGTGAAGGAGTTAAACGTGTGCAAGATGGCGTAAGACCCCATCAGTCAAATCAAACTAAACTGTATTGACACTGCAGAAATGTGGGCTGCCGCAACAACTCCGTAAATTCAATATATAATCCCCTCGGATTTTCATTTACTCGAAGCTATGAAGAAATGTTTGTCGAGGAAATGTTTTACAGATAAGGAGGAAATGTAAGACACCATTGCGGACTACTTCAAACAGGTTGACAAGAAGGCGCACTGTGGAGAGATGTGTAAACTATTATCATGTTGAACTGATTGATTGATAATGTTACTGACGTCACACTACGAAACAACATGAAGGCTATTGATGACGCACTTCGTAATTTTGTTTCACGGTAAATAGTGGCACGCTGAAAAGAAAATCTCAATGTTTATGGAGATCATGTTAAGAAATATTTAAGAGAGTACAGTATGCAGTTTTTTCCCTCTAGAACGTATTAACCCTTTCGTGGGCAATTTATTACTCTTTTGAATTTCTCGCAGTTTTTTTTTCGTTTTATTAACAGTGAAACCATAGCATTTAAGGAAATATATTTTTTTTGCCTAATTTTATGTTTACATTTAAGTTTTAAGGGTGGGAAGAATACTTTCTAAGGAACCATTCACCGTCATAAAGAAGATTAAATTTAATGAGGATTATTTGACATGTAAACATGAGAAGCATGTCGCAATGCACAAGGAAACATCACATTCTGCACACATGTGGCGCTTCCCCTTTTCTTGTCACTTTCTGCTACATTTCCTATATTGTCTATTGTTGGAAATGATCTTTGTCAAATTATTTCCCACATTGGCTAAGCGCACATCATCTGGACCTATACACTTTGCTTGGAAGCTAGCAGGATGTCCTTTCGTTTTTCTTCAGGAATATCCGTCTACTACCTGACGGTCTAATGCTATATAGAGTGTTAGCTAGTCTAAACATCTATTTCATTAGTTCACTTCACACATTATAAAACTATTTATGATGGTAAGATCAATAAGAAAATAAAAGATACGCGATGCCACCCTTTTACAAATCTTTTTCTTTTTTGGTATCTTTCTTTTCTTTGATCGAAGCGATCAACCCCTCCCATGACATCGTTATATACAGTGACAGCTTTTGGACCAGGTACTCCTTTAGTACCACCTTTTTTGTCCGATTTACCGATGTCATAATCATTGGATTATGGGTAGTAGCACAAAACTGAAGCGAGAATTAGTCTTCCCATCGTTATAATAGCATGGCCAATATATTACAATGGGTTTTGCCCTTCTTACAGGTGTATTTTGTAAGATCGTGTAGATGGGAAGTAATATTCCCAAGGCTCACGAAAGGTTTAAACATTTTTCTTTAATGTCTCTTTAATTTTGGCTTGTATCTTTATTACAGGACACGCCTCGCAGAATTAACGAATTCTCTAGTGGAGTTGCTGTTGTTCCTTTCTGTACCCAATCGACAGTGTCAGATTGAGGCTCACAGAATTCATTGTGGCGAGGTGGCTAGAATAAGTCTGTAGTTTTGGCAGCAGCCTTGAGTATTATGCAGGTAAAGTTTGTTCTGGCACCATTCCACCCCAATTTTGAGGGATCCCACTCCGGAGAACTGTTCTCAGCGGTCTATAATCTCTCTATTCTATCATCAATTACTCGACAGGACTTTCGAGGACCCCATGCTTCACATGCACTATGTATTTACAAACATTCATGCTTTTTCTGGGATTTGAACTCGGGTCCTCAATGCAACAGCCAGCGTCTCTCACCACTATTTTGTCTACGCATTCGCTTAGAATTCCTTATCATTACTCAGGCGGTCTTTGATTAAATCAAGTATTACCAACTTGGGATTTTGTAATCTTCGAGTAAATACAACTATTATTTTTCAAAATTTGAACTTAAAAGCAATGAGAAACAAAGCATAGAGAACCTTTGATAAAGTCTGCCGCAAATCCTGCCTTTTGGACTGATCTGTCCGAGACAAACTTGACAGTCATCTTGTTGCCTGTGGATCGTATGTCATCTGGGTTCTTGTAACCGCAGAACCGACCTAGGAGAGGGCTCGTGCTTTCATGGCCATCCCGGATCTCCAGGTAGTCATACACGCAATTGTCGTGGTTCTCGATCTGGAACGGATATAAAATATACTATACATATGCTAAATTTAAAACGTTATGGCATACAACTTAGTAAAAGTAGTAGTATTAAGTTGTAACCGAAATAAAAGAAAAACATAAGAATTTGAAATTAAAACATATTGGCTTTAAAATCCTTTACATCAAGATAATATTTTCTGTCTTAAATAAATTAAAATATTTTTGTAGCACTTTTTTGGAGGTCAAAATTAGAATACCTTCTTTTGTTCGGAGTAAGAATATTTAAAGAAAAAATAAATCAAAACTATATTGCAATTTGTTTCAGTTGAATTAATGTGTGAATATCATTTTATTCCAAACAATTTATTACTAAATATTATATAGTTTTTTTTTTAAATATTACAGAATACTGACTAAGACTTTGATCGAAAATGAAGTAAAAGAGAAAGTAAAACATGCATTTGTTTATAAGTTACGAGAATCATTTCATAAGATTGTACACTTTTCCTTAAATTTATTATGTGTAATAAAATAGAATAAATTATTCTTTAAATAGCCGTCATTTCACTATGTGTACTAAAAAAGAATAATTTTTCTTTAAATAACCATAAATTCCTTATGTGTGTCAAAATAGAGTAATTTATACTTTAATAACCGTAAATTTATTATTTGAATTACGAAAGAATAAGTTATTCTTTAAATAACAGTCCGTCAGCTATATATGTATTAAAATAGAAAAAAAAAATATTCCTTAAATATAACCACCAATTCAAAATTTGAATTAAAAAAGAGTAAATATTTTTTAGATAAATGCCAATTCATTATACGCCAAAAATCGTTTGCCAATAAGCTAACATTATTTTGTTAGACATAGAATAAAAAAACCCTTCTATCTCATATAAGAGTATACGCAGATCAATAATGTGTGTGTGTGTGATACTATTTTTTATATCAAAAAAGAAATATGTTTTAGTAAGATTTCTATTTTTAAGAAAATTCTTCAAAAGTCAAACACACTAATTTCTTAAAAATTTAGTAATTAAAAACGCAATATTATATTTTGGTTCAACAAGTATTTTTAGTACAGGAGTTTTTGCATTAAAGAAGAAATTATTTTATTTTTCCCTATACTCATGATTATTCAAATGTATTATTTAACATTTGGAGAACGTAATTTGTATATTTAAACTTTTCATTAATAATAATAATAATGTTACACTTAATAATTATACTCACAGTATGAATAATAATACTATTATTACCTGATTAAATTTGAATAAAAGCAATTTACCATTGAATAAAGGAATATTTGAGGAAAGAACAAAAAATGAAATAACATTAAAATCAAAACTATACGCACAAAAAATACCACTAATTTGATATTCATGTGGATAACTCTAAAAAATTTATAATACTCACTGAACGCAATTATTTTTCGCATTTAAACGTACAAAAGGAAAGACAAAAAGTTGCTCTTGATAAAATTAATGATCTCTTATTATTCAATAAATTATGTGTAAATGTCAGAGAATTTACAGATAAATTAATGTTTTCACATAGCTATGCATTTTTATAATAAGAAGAGCATTCATTAATCATACAGCGTTTATAAAAGTAGCAGTAAAACGGAAAAAAAAGAACACACACAATTGTTCTTTTAAAAAAATATTTAAAAATAATACATTAGCTTGATCTAAGCAAAAAGAAAGGTGCAAAATATTCAGAAAAAAATTTTCGATAGAAGAATTTTAATTTTTCATAAAATAAAACGATTTATTTGTGTATTCTGGTGTGGCGAACTCACCTCAAAAGACTGGAACTTTAGCGCCACCTGATGATTTTCGGGAACAGTAATCCTCCAGGTACATTCCTTGTTTGACCAGTAATCTTCAGGATAATTAGGACTATGCAGGATTCCTTTCTCTTGTACTATGTCACCTCCACAAATAGCTGCGAATTAAATAAAAAAAAATTATTCTTAAATTATAAATTCCAAAATAAAAAATTCTTAATCCTTCTCGAAGGAAAAAAAATCGTTTGGATTTTGAAACAATAAACGCGTGCATAGAAATAAAAAAAATATTATAACTGTAATTAATTTATAAATAAAAGAGTAAATTAATCACCATTATGAAAATAACCCCAATGGAGAAATTAAAAAAGTACTCGTAGATAAAAGTATAATTAATGACTTGTTTTATATAATCAATGCTTCTAAGCGCGGGAAACATTTCCATTAATTTCAGTTTGGTTTATAAATAGCTGAACAGCTGTATTTACTTCTATAAAATATATATATTCTTAGGAACAGAATAGCTTTCGTCAACATTTAGAGTTAGTAACAATCGTGCACCATTCATAATTAAATCCTTAATTTTTTTTAAATACGTTAAAATTTTGAAATAAATTATACAAGAGATTATTTAAACTTTTAATTTATACTTTTATAATGTACTTACTCTTTCCTACTTTTTAATGCAGACTAAGAATATGCTTCCTTAAAAATGGATTGTTCAGTTGACTAAAATTTAAACAGATATTTTAATTTATGAACTATGTTTTAATTATCAATCTATATTTTCAATAAAAAATATTTATAAATGATTAGTTTTCTGTGAACATAATTTTTTATTCTCTCCGAATTTAAAAGAATTAAATTTCGTAACTAAATTCATTCATAAATAGTCTTTCATATAAGATTGGTATTATTTTGGTACCCAAATAACACAGCTATAAGCAAAATAATAATTTTGCTGTGTACAAAATAATAATACTGAAAATGTAAAAGTTAAAGAAAAGGTTGAATTATAAAATTACAGAAATTAAAAACTCCAGGAATAATTTTACAATGGATTTTTACGATTATATTAATGAGAGTAATTGCGAATTATTCTTTAAATAAAAATTGAAGAAACAGACAAAAACAGGGAATTCATCTTTATATATAAAAATCTTCTGTGCGCGTATTTGTCACTAAACTCCTCCTAAACGGCTGGACCAATTTCGATGAAATTTTTGTGTGGGTTCAAGTAAATTCGAGAATGGTTTAGATTCACAATTTGGTCCGATATCGCAATTAGTTAAAAAGATATTATAATTAAAAAACATTCAAAAAATACAACTCAACATTCACCTGCATTGTTGTAACAACGCTATTGTTATAAAATAAAATTTCCTTTCAAATGAATGCTTTAACACGTGAGAAAAAAACCTTTTCAAATTATGGCATAAGTCGCCAAAAGGGTCGCTAAGTCGCCAACGTGGCTGTATTTGTAATTTTTTAAATAATTAGTTTTAATCAATTAATTTTTATTAATTATAATTAAAAAAATTATTGTATTGTCATCCAAAATAATCATGCACATTACATTTCAGCTCAATTGAGCACTTTAAAATGTATTTTGTTAACGATTGAAAAATTCCATCAAGATAAATAAATAAATAAATAAATAAACAAATAAAATATGTATAGAGATTGCGAGCTAATAGTAGGAATGGAAAAAGACGTAAGTTGGCGTCGAAAATTGATTTTCAGCCAAACTGGCCAAACCCCCATCTTTATTGTTACGAAAATGCCGACGATTCACGCTTTTTAGTCGTTTTGAATCATTTTCCCTTTAATTTAAATGAAAACAAAATAGCGAGTTTATCCACAGAATTTTAAATATTTACTTAATTATTATCGATTTAGTTTTAAGGCATAATAGTATTTCGGATTAATTTTTTAAAAATTCAATTTAAGATTTAAACATAAACAATAATTTCACATTTTAATTAATATGTACCATAATAATATATACCCCATTTTATTAATATTACCCTATATTAATTAATATATTCCCCTTTAATTAATATATACCCTTTAATTAATATGTACCCCTTAATTAATATATACCCTATTTCGTATTAAAAGAGCCTCAAAGGTCATTTAATTGTCCACCGTTTTGTAGTCCGAGAACTTAACTGCTGTTATTAATTTGGCTCAATATTTGGATTAATACCACCGCTAGTTTAGTTCAGAAGTGTAAACAATTATAGATACGTTTTGAGTTTATTTATTCTAATTATATGAATAGAATTTTGAGCAAGTACTTATAAATGAATGGCTTTAGTATAAATATATATTCAGCTAATATTGAGAATATTTAGTTGGTTCTATAAGCTTCTGCAAATGAATAGTTATTTCGAAAGTACAACAGCAGATTAATGGAAATACAGGGATAGCTAAAACTGTATAGCATTTGTAAGCCATTGGAATATCTAGTTTATTGTCCGGATCCTTGTTAAATTGAATAGGTTAACACAAAACAGATAAATTGTATTCAGGGAAATATGAATTTCGAGACGCATTTACAGGAACTTTATTCCTAACAATGCAGTCAGATCCCAATTTAACGAATTCATTGATTCCCAACATTTTTTTTCGTAAATTCAGGATTATTCATTATATAGGCGTCCAAACAAAATAGAAAATTTTTGCACATAACTTTTTAGAAATTCTATAAGCATCTACACAAAAAATATCCATAGTTAGAAATTACGCACTTTTTATTCAACAGCTAAAAATGCTATTAATGCGAATTATTACGCGCTAGTTAATTCGAAATTTTAAAATACTGGCTAAATAAATGTTTGACAATCTTTTTGATTCTTGATTCGAAAGAGTTCTGTTTCGACTTAATCCAGAGATGGAAATACTGCGGCATTTACATCCTGCTGCATAAGGTATGTTTACACAGTTTCCAAACAATGTAAAGTATTAGATAATTGAACAGTTTTGATAGGATTTTCATTATCAATTTCTGCATTAGAATCGCTATTCATTGGATCTGAAAAATCAACAATTCACTCAGCTTCAGTTGCACAGGTAAGCAATCCGTCATCAAATGTGTCGTTAAAATCTTAAAATATTCTTCGTGTTTTGGATTGGGATGAGATGAGAAAATTTTCTGTCCTATTCAAAACTCATGGGATATGTTGCACTCATGACTCATCTGCATCTGTAAAGTCTAATAATATAAAATATTTTATAAATTATGAAAAGTTTCAAACATGTACATATAACAGATTTTGAGAAAAGGTACATTGACAACAGCCAATTTAACAGTGTCGGTATAGAGGTTTCCGACTCCTCTTAATAATGCCACATCTAATTTGTTTTAAGCTCCTTTCTGCTACGGCATCGGCTCTTACCATAACATATAAATGCACGTGATTTGTTTATTCGAATTTTTTTATCATTATGACTGTTTTTAAGAGGTTTTGCACGCTTTAATGTTAGATTTAAGTTTTTCTAAGGAATTTAATTTTTATACATGTTAATGCTTATGCTTCTTTGCTTAAATGATCGCGAATTAATTTAATTTTAATTCGTACCAAAACAAGCTTTAAATACTCACAAAACTCTAGTTTAACTGTATAAGTTATTTCTGTCAATTCTTACAATTTTACTCAACATAGTTCAAATTTCATGCTACTATACTTAACCGGATGTTTTTAGATAATTAATTGCAACATTCACCCACCAGAAACCCATGATCACGAAAAGAACGCCCCATCAATTTCTCAGAAGATTCTTTTTCCTTTTTCAGAACAGACGAGCCGCTTCGTCAACCCCGGACAAAGAATCCGTCCCGCTTCAATAAATTGCTCCCAACTTCTTTCTTCATGATTCTCGAACGATTCAGATTCCATTTTTTTCCGTCGTCATCGATATCAGTTAGATCTCTGTACCAGAGAGGAGGGAAGGAGGAGATATTGCTTCTCCCACACGACATTTCGAAGTTATGCGACTATCTTTTTATCTTGATATATGGGGCAAGTATGTGTTACAGTACCCACTAATTTTATCATTTAGAGAATATTACAACTTGAAGAAATGGTGATCGAATCGATTTATCCATGATTACTAAGTACTTATGTGGCTCATATTTTGGTGAAATTAGAGATGAAGAAAATTATAATGTAGTGTGTGTGTGTAATGTATTTCTATTATTTTTTAAAACTTCTCAATACAATCAATTCAAACACAGTTCGTCGTATTAAAAACTCTCCCAAGAAGCTCTATTAAGGTATCCGACTACGCTCGGAACCTTTATTTTGCAAAAGCCTATAAATGGATATATTAATAATATTTAGTATAACTTAGATTAGAAAATGTATATAAAATTGTTTTAAGAACAATATTACAATAAAAATTATTTAAGTACAATATTTTGACAAAAATGAACATAGAATGACCCATTTTCAAAATGTTCTCCTTTTATGAAAAATGCTTCTATTCTAATAATATTTTGCCTGTATATAAGCTCAGACCTCTGTCCAGAGGCTCAACTAGAATTTTTGAAATATATAACTTAGAAGTGGGTTTATTCATGTTTTATGACAAGAGAGGGGAGACATTTTAAGAAAAAAACGCCGATAATTATTTCAATTGGTTGTAACTCTGAAAATAATGTGAATTTTTCAAAAATCATATTTGAGCCTCTGTACAGAGATCTGAGCTATATACAGACAAAATATTATTATTATAGAAGCATTTTTCACAAAGGAGAACATTTTGAAAAAAAAGTTAATTCTAAGTTAATTTTTTTCCGAAATATTGTATTTAAATAAAATTTTTTTTGTCAAAATATCCTTAAAACAATTTTATACATGTATTCTAATCTAAGTGATACTAAATATCATGAAAATTATCCATTTATGCTCTTTTTTAAAATCATGGTTCTGAACGTAGTCGGATACATTAATGGAACATCAGACCACGCGCTGTGCGTCGGTCTAAAAACAAAGAAAACTGAATTTCCTTAACACCCAAGTCAGTCTTGCGCAGGGTGCTCAACCTTTTTCCCGTTAGGCCACATACATATGTTACCTATTTCACGCGGGCCGCAGCGTGAAGATTAATGGAGGTGGGGGAGGATAAATGCTTTACTACCAAGATCACATAAAAAATTTAAAATGTGGGAATAGATCAAAATATTTTAACTCCTATTTTGCTTTTTTTTAATTATTATTATTTTATATTTTTCGTTTTTGTCACTAAATTTGCCTAAATTGGAAGCATTTAAGAATCTCTCTTTCACAATTTCTGCATATCTGTAAACGGTTTCATATGATTACCAATAATGTAACAAATTTCATATGGTACCTTTGTTACCACTGCGACATTACCACTGACAAAACACTTTTTTGCTGTTGTAAAGATTGTTCAAGAAAGTCTATTTATCACCTCTTAGTAGAGATCTTCGAAGCCACGTGTCATGGAAGGATTCCTGTTTATTGGTATTTTTTAAATACAACACTTTGGTGACAAATCAAACGATAACTAAACCATACTTGTTTTTCACTACAAAATAGATAACTTCCACAAATCGCCTTTAAACAATCTATTTTCTTCGAATATCTTTCGTTTGTAAAACATGAAACATGATTAAAAATTAGTTCTACTCATAAAATGGTCGCTACTCCACTGTTGTCTATTATCACTAATAAAAAAATGTATGAATTCTCACCCATATGAAATCGACAACAAAAAGCAAAATTGATATACTTGATTTTTTAACAAAGAATTTCCCCATCAAATTTTCCTAAATTAATAAGTTTCTCAGGGCAATGGGCCATGACCGGGCCACTTAAAAAGACCCGGTGGGCCGCAGGTTGAGAATCGCTGGTCCAGCACCTTGCGCTCCTAAAAAAGAGACTCTCTCTTCCCTGACCAC
The DNA here is from genome assembly GCA_019973935.1 of Trichonephila clavipes. Taxonomy (NCBI): domain Eukaryota; kingdom Metazoa; phylum Arthropoda; class Arachnida; order Araneae; family Nephilidae; genus Trichonephila; species Trichonephila clavipes. Next base: position 1,877,390 of record BMAU01016507.1, read on the forward strand.
CTTGTTCGAAGGTCTCAATCACCTTATCTCCAAAAAAACAGTAACCCACCTCTGAAGGCGCGCAGAATAGCGCCAACACACCATAATCGACCACCAACAGTAGGCAGACGCTACATATTGAGTGAATGACGTATTTATCAACGTCACACTATAAAGAAACAAGAGGGCTTTTGGTGATGGACCTCGTAATTTGTAATTGGTGACGGACCTTTGGTTAAGCTACGAGGATGACACCTGAGCTAGCCATCCCCTCTCCAAGCTAACACAACACGAGGACATTGAGCTACGAAAAAAAAGTATAATATGAATGGTATTCTTAGAGTGCACCTTGAGAAGTTGAAATTGTTAAGGATTGATTTATTGTTTGATTAAAGTAGCACTCAGAAACAAAACGTGGGCTACTGGTGACGAGTCTCGTAATTCTGAACCACAATAAAGGGATGAAGACAACATCCGAGCAGGCACCCCATAATTCAAAGTTCCCCATCACACAAACATGATGACTTTGAATTTAGACAATAGCCCAAGAGAAGCTTCAAAGTGTGACGTTAATAAACACTCACTTGAACCTTGATAGATTTAACATGTATTAATCCTTCCCAGTGGAGCACACAAGGGGGTGTTCTAGGGGTCCGCCCCTCCCTTAAAGCCCTTTATTTTTTCCCCGATTGATTATAATTTTAAGTATATAATACGTAAAATTTAATTAAATATTTGTTTTTAATGCTTAATTTTATTGATTAATACTAATTATTTATTCAATAATTAGTTTTTTTACTGTTTTTTGTTCCCAAAAATCGACAAAACCAAAAGGAGCATGATACAAGAATGGTGGACTTTCCACCCTGGACCCCCACCCCTTGGAAAACTTCCGTGTGCGCTACTGATCCTTCCATATAGAGAATCTGTAGTGAGTCCAGGATTCAAAATTATGCATCGAAAAAAAACAACACCGCTACGAAATAACGACTGTGATTACTCAATTTCTGTCAATGGATTAATTAGGAAGGGAATATATTCGAGTTTTGGATTCAAAAAATAATTTCAGTCGCTCTGTAAAAATTAATAAATAAAAAAATAATCTCAGTAATCTCTGAAAAAGTGAAATACAAACCTCCTTTTTGAAGCATAAACGGAATGTACAATTTGTTTAGTAAACTACCTTTTTACAAAGAGTAATTCCAACTTAAAAATGAGTTTCTTTAATGCTTTATGGAAGAATTGTAGTTAGGAAAAAATATAAAACTATTTTTAAAAATTTTACTTTTTAATTTACAAGAATTTAAATCTCTAAATACCTGGAAATTATATAATCGCATCCCCTTTTTATTAATTGTATGACTATGAAAAGAGCTGACTTACTCCTACTTAATGCGAATTAGCATCTTTTTAACATTGAAAATTCTATCACAATGATTGTCCTTTAAACGTCACGTATTTAAAGCTAACATTTATAATTGGATGTAAAAGTAGTACAATGCATCTAAAATAACAAATTAAAATCACATACATGCAGACAAAATATTATGTTTCTAAAGAAGATTTGTTCATTTGTTTAAAAAAATATACACATATATATATATATATATATATAAGTGTTGCCCAAATGAAAGTGGCATTGCTGTAATAATTCCGCTATTTAAAGAGAAAAAGGACTGTGCATGCCCCTCTAGAGGGTGCAGAGTGCATGCGATACGCTAGATCTCACCAGATGGATAGCAAGGGATCACGTTAAAAGGTGTCATTTGCATCATGGGTGCCTCCATATGGTGCCAACGCACGGTCGTGCAATTTTTAACAGTGAAAATGTGAATGCTTGTGAAAGTTATCACGGATTGCGAAATGTATATGTCGTAGATCGCAAATCGGTATTCCAATGGTGTAGAGCAGCGGTCGCCAAACTTTTTGACCTCACAGACCAGTAAATTCATAATTTAAATCCCGCGGACCTCTAATAGTAAGGTGACCAATTGTCCTTCCTTAGGGAGGCCAGTCCTCCTTTTATAAGTTATGTCCTTCCATGAAAAGTGTCATTCTATTTGTCTTCCATTTCAATATTTTAAAACTAATCTAGTAATCTCTGTATTCAGAGATGCCAGGCGGAACTGTTACGCATCATGTGCCGGTACAGTATGAATCATCGGAGATGTATATAGGGTATTTTGTACATAATCAGGCATCTATTTTCCACAAAACTATTCAAAAGGTTGATGGTGAACATATTTCAGCTACAGAAGTTAGTCTTATGTTGAACGACTTAGTCCAATAAAAATCATGATTTAAAGAAAAATTTATTCCTTTAATAATTAAAAGAAAATTGTCAAACTGAAAGAATCAAATCTAGGGATAACGGAAAAGTATACTAACGAAGTGTAGAATTTTTGCCAAACAATGCCAAATAATGGTTTGAAACAAATATCACAAGGCATAGAAGTTTTCAATGTTTTTTTTTCTTCATCACGTGTAAATTGCACTGAAAAGGAAAATTTATTGGGTTTTTTCGAAAGAAATGCCTGATATTAAAAAATCGATGACAATTGTCTGTTTGAAGAAGTTAGAAGACTGGATGTATATTTAAATTCTGATAAGTTAAAACATTGGGAAAATCAACATGTTGCAACTGACAAGATGGGTGGAAATATTTAACCATTTCAAAAAGGATCATATTCCATATGAAAATTTAGTTATTCTTAAATGTACGTTGTGCTATCCTGGAACTAAATGCAGTAGTTGAAAGAGATTTGATTTTTCAATTGGTAGGGAGTTTTAGGCAAGTGAGAAATCAAAATTGAATGTTGAAACTTTAACTGTAGCGCTTACCACGTAAAGCTCAATATGAAGGATACTTTCTGCTCCGAAATTTCCGATTTATTAGAGGATAATATATTGATAAAAAAATTCAATAAATGGAAAAGTACACATTTAAGTAAATAATTATAAAGGATGTAAGTGTAATTAGAGTGTATTTTTGTTTGAGTTAATAAAGTGTTTCATATATTTACGTTGTAGTTTTTTCTTAAATTTCTGGTCCTCCTTTCCATTGTAAAAAAATTGGCTACCTTACTAATAGGGTTTTTTGGGTGTTAAATTATTGTTATAAATTGAATTATGTTTCAATGCTTCGTAAAACATAGCTTAACGTCATGAGTAAGTATATTCTACATTTTTCTGAGTACCAGCGAAATTTTCTTACGGAGCACTAGTGGTCAGTGGACCACCACTTTGGTGACCTCTGGTGTAGAGAATTTTGTTGGGGAAGAAGCAGTACTGATGACAGGTCACGACTGAGATGGTCAAGTGAATGTGGATATCACCAAGGAAGCAGTTGTAGGTGTGGACCGTCTTGTAAGAATTAATCGACAAATCACCTCTTGAGAAATGGCTCATGACCTTATATGACTGTGTCGTGCCAAACATTGTTACGGCAATTCCTCTGGGATGTTCTCGAGCAGTACGGACCTCTCGAAATGAGACTACAACATCTTTGGTCCACTCAAGAAAGTTCTAAAGGGACGGCGATTTGCAAAAATAATGAGGTCCAAGCTGCTATTGAAAATTGATTCCACAACCAACCCCGGAGCTTCTTCACCAGGATATCCATCATCTCGTGGTTCACTGTGACACTTGTTTCAACTGACAAAATGACTTTGTCTCTATCCTATCTTTTACGTCTGTATTTCTTTCCTTCGTATACTAATTTATATTGTAGCATTAAATCATTTATTAAACCCATAGTATAGTGCCTCTTTCAGTTGGGCGACCCTTATATAATTAGAAATCTAATATTGATTGTACAAATGAAGGGAAATTCACATAATTATGTAATATGAAGCATTGATTGCTTTAAGGTTTATTAAAGAAACCAAATGCAAATCATGGATAGTTTTTTTTCATTGAAGTATTATTAACAGCTGCACAAATTAACTATACATCTACTGTTTTACATTACAGTTCACTGACCATAATAATAAAAAACAAATAATAAATAACAAATAAAAAAACAAACAAGGGAAATAATTGAACACATAATTATTATAGAAAATAAAAAAATTTCAGATTATTACCGTATGAAAAGAGGTTTCGAGATATAATCTAAGCCGAAGAAAGCAAGTCATTCAAAAGTTACAAAAATTACTAGGAGTACAAAAAAGTTTGAAATCATTTATTGTGCTTGAAAGTTCCATCGTTATGTTATTGCAAAAATGAAAACAACATGCATGATCAATAATTCCCGGAATACATGACCTACAAAGCCTCTTCATGAAATATTTTCTCACCAAGCTAAGATGCAAGTTTTTCTTTACATTTCGTAAACTTTACACGTAAAAGCAAAACTACTATGCGAGTGTACGTGGCAATCTCTTTTGTAAATCATGTAACAACTTTTTAGGAGGAACTGAAGCAACTATTTTCCTTCTGCACAGTCCTCCCCCCTCCAAAATTTCGATCAGTTAGATACCTCGAAGTGGAAATTTGTTCATTTATCAGCCAAATATCTTGTTTGTCAGAGTTCATTACAAATCCACTGAGATGAATGCCATATTTCGATCGGTTTGATATATCGAAATGAAATTTGTAAATTTATCTACTAACGAGAGTAATCCAGCGAGAGGAGTGCCTGAAATTATTCCACCTTGCTAGTGGGCGAATATTGAATGCCATTTGTTATCTGACCAATTAATATATTCTTATGCTTATCGTACTCATTAAACAAGCAACGCATATACTGTAAATAATTCAAGTCCCATCTCTTAAAACAAAATATACGTATTTTTTCAATATCTTCCCGAATGTAAGTGAGGGTTTATTAACGTCACACTATAAAGCAACTCAAGGGATATTGCCGATGGACCATGGTCAAATGAAGAAGACGATGTGACGGGCTCACGCGTCTTTTCATTAACATGTCCTTTGGGGCCAGAATTAATGGCAACTCTTTTCCAACCAAACCCAAGAAGTGAAACGTGAAGGAAAGATGCAAATTAGGAAGCTTTTAAATATCAGAAGTTAGAGTAAACTGCGTGGCAATTTGAGGAATGTTATGATAATCAATGATTCAAGCGTAAAGAGGTTTTGGAAAGATTAAGTGACAACTAACAGAAGTTATTCGTGACAGAGAGCCATTAGGTCAAGGTGCAATACCATTGCACTCCAATAAATCCGCAACTTTCAGTAATATTGGATTGATCGATCGACATTAAGGTAGGAGTGACTATTTAATATTCGGATCTGTGATAGTATTGGAATTGAGCTTGGGCGAGTTAGTATTGCTAGTGGTCCGGGTTATGTTACATCGGTATTATGTATATTGTGTGTTTAGCCACCGTAGATTCTCTCACATATATTATTTTTATCTAATCTGTTAAAAGTTTGAGTTTTAAGATCTTAATAATGGCAGCTTCTAGTTCTTCCGTTATTCCTACACCTCTAGCTCATGCTGATAATCAAGGAGAAGGGCACCCGAGGGGGGCGCCCTTACAACGACACCTGAGCTAGCACCCTTTATCTAAAAAGGAGGACTTAAAGCCACTAAAGATTTAACGTGCATCGACCACCTCTACACGGCGGGTTTTTAATGGCTCTAGGGCTTGAATTCATAATGCGCCGGCCACGAGTTCGTGACCATAACCACTAGGCTTCCGTGGTATCCAGTATTATTGTCGAGTCCTTTCCGAAGGGAATGAATGAAAGTCGCCAGAGCGTGAGACAAGTTGGACTTCTACATGATCGATGGAGACACCAGCTATCTCCACATCCACAATTAAGACATAGGACTGGAGGGGAGGGAAATATTCTCCAGCCCCCTGCACCCGTGGTTTCTGCTGCGACCGCCCCCCCCCAAGACTTTCGGACCCACTGATTTAACGAGCACGTACTCCGCGTGTACTCCGAGGTTATTTGGTAGCATCGGGTATCGAACCCAGGCCCTCCGGTCAGGAATCTGATGATCTAACCACTCTGCTACCCACGGCCTCGTGGTATCTAGCAGCTTCCCGAACTGATCAACATTAGGCATAATTCTTCGTTCTGTTTGAATAAAAAAGGCAAGGGAAAGTTTTTTAAAATTATGATAAAAACAATTGGGAGTTAGTTGTCTTAAAATTTCATGTACAAAGGATGTACACACTATTTCATTGTTTGTCAATGACACTGTTACTGACAATAACCTATCTGGCTGCTTCAACCTGCTCATGAGGCATATCTATCCATTTACATTCAATTCCATTAGAATGTTGTTCCCTACATTTCGCATAAAAAATTTCAACAGATGCAGAAGCAATTTAAAAAAATAAATTTTATATAAGGGTGTTTTTTTTAGAGGTATAGAACTTTAAATTGCAATAAAACAACGATGAATTTCGATTGACATGAATTTTTGTTATTCGAAAGATAATCTTGTGGCATTACATTTTAAATATGATTTCTGGCATATGACTGCCACGGCTCTCTCGGATGTAGTCCAATCTGGACGTCCAATTTTCGATGACTTTTTCCAACATTTGTGGCCGTATATCGGCAATAACACGGCGAATGTTGTCTTCCAAATGGTCAAGCGTTTGTGGCTTATCCGCATAGACCAATGACTTTACATAGCCCCACAGAAAATTGTCTAGCGGCGTTAAATCACAAGATCTTGGAGGCCAATTCACAGGTCCAAAACGTGAAATTAGGCGCTCACCAAACGTGTCTTTCAATAAATCGATTGTGGCACGAGCTGTGTGACATGTTGCACCGTCTTGTTGGAATCACAGCTCCTGGACATCATGATTGTTCAATTCAGGAATGAAAAAGTTAGTAATCATGGCTCTATACCGATCACCATTGACTGTAACGTTGTGGCCTTCATCGTTTTTGAAGAAGTACGAACCAACGATTCCACCAGCCCATAAAGCGCACCAAACAGTCAGTTTTTCTGGATGTAACGGTGTTTCGACATACACTTGTGGATTAGCTTCATTCCAAATGCGGCAGTTTTGTTTGTTGACGTAGCCATTCAACCAGAAGTGCGCTTCATCGCTAAACAAAATTCGCTTATGAAAATCGGGAACAACGGCAATCTCGTTTTGGGCCCATTCGACGAATCTACGCCTTGCTTGATGATCGTTTGGCTTCAATTCTTGCACGAGTTGGATTTTGTAAGCACGCAAACCAAGATCCTTCCGCAAAATTTTCCATAAAGTGGATGGACACAGATCCAATTCCTGTGCTCGATGGCGGATGGACTCATTCGGGTCTTCCTCAATGCTACGCTCTACAGTAGCAATAGCTTCTTCTGTACGCACCGTACGGCGTCTCTGGGGATGCGAGTTATCAAGTAGAGTAAACGTGGTGTGAAAACGTTCCATGGTTAATCGAGTTGAGTTGAGTTAATATTAACGTCGCACTGTTCAGCTACACGAGGGCTTTTGGCGACGGACCACGTAATTTTGAACCATGGTCAAGTGACGTGGACGACACCTGAGCTGGCACCCCCCTCTCCTAACTACCACACCACACCAACGGGAGGACGTTTCAGCTCTCGACAGATTTAACGTGCATCGCTGCCCTACACGGCGGGTCTTTAGTGGTACTGGGATCGAAATCCATGGTTAATCGAATTAACTGCTCTGATGGACGATTTTGTCGACGATAAAATGGACGTAGTGAGCGATACGTATTCCGCACAGAGAGAGAGAGAGAGAGAACCATTATTTTCGAAATAAAATTGCACAATTTGAAAGCGTTGTTCAGGCGTGAGGCTATTCATGATGAATTGCCAAACCAAACTGAGAATAAATCACTTGACAGCTGTTAAATCGGTCACCATCTTGGAAAGTAATGCCAACTTAAACTTCTATACCTGGAAAAAAACACTCTTTACGTACAACATACTTACATGTATTTGTATTGAGATTAATATTAGAGAGAGAGAGTGTAATATTTTTTTCAAATATGGTGTAGATTTGTTATATATAAATATATTTAATTAGTTTACCAGTGAACTTCGATTCTACTTTATGCACTTATTTCCTCTTTTAAATAAAATTTTATTCTGTGTTATCGATTGTATTCTTTCCAGTGTTTATTTCCAAACGTTGTCTATGCAAATAGCTGAAAAGTGAACAGCGCTGCTTTTTTAAATCTTCATTCTTTACGGAGTTTACAAAGTAGCCGAGAGGAAGAAGTGATGTTTTGAATTGCATGTCGTTCTAGAAAGAAATATCGATATTCACCTTCACAGTTATCATATGGGTTTAACTAGGAACATCACGTTAATAAACGAAGGAAAATTTTTATCTTTGGAAACCATTCAGTTTTATACTGCGCAGCTAATTTTTCCCATTTAGTTTTAAATTATTATCTTATCTTCAATCTGAGGATCGCTTATACTTATCAGCTGAGAATCTTTGAAATCATTCAATTAAATAAAAATGATTGTTATTTTTTTATATGCATTTTTTATGTATCTTACATCCTCAAAGAATACGGAAAGTACAATATTTGTTCAAATTTATGTCAATGGTTTCCATAACTTTAATACAAGCAGGCCTTCCGAGGTGGAAGCCAATTTGTTCTTGAACTATTTGCATCACACACACACACACACTTTTGTTTTTCTTAATTTTAAGTACAGTACACAAGTCAATATTTCCTAGCTGAAACCGCAACATAATTATCACATAACTTTAAACTTCACGCCATTATTTTGAACCTGGTGCTTTTCCTTGGATAGTTAACTTAAAACATTTCATCTGTTAGAAAACATGAGGGGAAAACAAGTGCTTTTTGAAGCAAGAAAATTCTCCGCCCCATCAATTTTCTGGGAGAAAATTATCTCTCCTATTATGTCTTGTTCAAACACTTCATTAGTCCCAGACGGAGAATAATTTCTACTGCAATAAATTGAACCCAATTTCTTTCTTCGTTTTCCTTTAATGGTTTTCATTCCAGCGTCTTTCTCCGTTTTTTGATATCGAAGATTGTGATCCAATTTTTCCTCTATATACCTTAAGATCTCGGCTTAATGTTTTTCACAGGAAAAAAAAAAGCTATCGAAATTTCATGCTATCTGTTTATAGCTTTTAAATATGCATTTTTTTCTCTATTAGTTACTATATTACTTACTCTGTTACTTACTCTACTACTACTACTACTAATACTTATACTCTATTACTTTCCCTATTATTTACTCTATTACTTTCTCTTTTTCTTAGTCTATTACTTACTCTGTTAATTATATATATATATATATATACTCTATTCCTATATTACTTACTCTATTACTTTCTCTCTATTTCTTAATTTATTACTTTCTTTATTACTTACTCTATATCTCTATTACTTGCTTTATGCTTTTTGTGCAATAAGAATATAACAAATATGTATTAATATATTCGAAATAGTTTTCAAAACTACAGGAAGAAACGCAGTCGTCAATATCTGCTTATATTTAGTTAACAAAAACACATTTCTAGCATATGACTTATTTATTATATATTAGAATATTATTTTATGAAAAATAAAACATTTTCTCCCACATTTTTCTATAAAAACTGCTCAAAACCTCAAACTCAATGGCGCAACAGCCCATGAGGGCCAGAGCCTACTGTGCCCATCCTAGTATACGTAACCTTTGGACCCTGAGGTGCATGAGCAGATGTCCCGGTTAGTCTGAAGCGAGACCTCTAGTGTTTAAGTACCCAAGCAAGCTTATATATATATATATATATATATATATATATATATATATATATATATATATATATATATATATATATATATATATATATATATAGTACTCATTTATTAACCCACTGCAGTAGTGATGAAAGGCTCAGTCGACCTTGCCCAGCCCGGGAATAGCACCCGGACTTGTGGTGTGGAAGCTCGATACACTACCACTCGACCACTGGGCGGTTTTGCTCAAGACCTATAACTAAAAAAAAAGATGTTTTTCAAAGACACCCGACAGTGATTCGGAGGATGAATGCATGCCCGGTACTGTGGACCAGGTACTGACGTCCCACAACAAGATGAAGCCGGAGGACCCAAAAACGAGCTTGACGCCCTTTGTAGAAAACACGACATAGAGGCTGCCACCTTGGGCGCCAAAGAAGCAGACAGACGATTTAACGAAGCAGCACCTAAGGTTTCTTGGCTCGGAAACCTCTTCTCCGGACTTGTTGCCATCAAGGGAAGTGTCCGAGGACTCCCAGGATCACAGTACCTGCCTGGGGAAGGAGACCCCCCAACCTAAACAAATCCCTGAAAAGACTCCTGAACAGAAGCCCAGACCAGAAAAAAGGCCTTCCACTCCGCAAAAGACTAATCCTTACGAGCAGGAAGGACCCCCAAGTAAACACGTTAAAAAAGACCTCACCAGAGATATTCAAACCGGACAAGAAATGGCACCACCTGAACAACCAAGAGCTGAACCTGCCAAGAAGTCAGTCCCCGTCTCTTCTGGAGGGAATCAACCTGAAATCACAGTCCCGTTGACAAACCTGCACACAGGTACACAAATTTTTCAATTTTCTAAAAGTTATACTCATTACATATCTATCAATGAATATAAAGTTATACCTAATGCTTTAACAGACGATATTATCACAGGAATGCACGAAATTCTATATGTTCTTCTCTTAAACCAAGAGACTGGCAAACAATTAACACTCTCTCAAAAAGATGGAGATGCTTAACTGCAGGGGTTAAATTAACTAATATGGTTGGATTTATAAATGATATTACATCTGCAGGTGGAGCAGTAGGACCAAAGGTATCATTCGAACATTTTCAGGATGCCAAGTTTTCATTGATAAATGTTACATTCTCCCACCCAAAGACCACTTAAGATTACCTAATAATGACATGAACATCCCAGTAGGTAATCAAACAGACACAAAACTATGTAAAGTTAATTGGAAAGCAAGTGCTTTTATCCCTCATTGGGACGATGCATCCTTTAAATACTACTACACAGGAGGTATTGTAGCCCCCATGGCTTTAGAATTCAGCAATGAATTCGAAAACATACCACCTGACGGTATTTTCTCCTTCGAACATACCTTATAACCATATGAACTTAAATGGAGAACAGGACTCTATCCAAACAACTCGGATCCAACAAATAACCCATATTGGGCTACAAACCCATTAGGCAGATGGGATGGAGGTATAGGATTCCAAGGACAATCTGCTAGTAATTACTATAGATTACAAGAAGGATTAGAAAATCCAACTAGACCAGGACCCACTTGCCTAATTAGACCCTCCATACTTTACGACATTAAAAAGGTGAACTCGTAAAATTAGTATACAAAGTAGATGTACAATATATTAGTAAAATTGAATGCGACTTAAATGATTGTTACAATTTTCCTATATTTTTACATACTCATAAGAAAGCTGTTACTAATTATTCAGCTTGGGATATTTACAATTCTGCTTCTGCAGCTACAGATGTAGATGCAGAACACCAAGCTTAGGGTTCTAACTTTGTACCCATTGTTGCAGGACCTGCAGATAAAGGACTTGTTGTTTAATTTCAGATGACAGGATTCAGGTACTCATCATAAAAGCTGGACTATTCTTCTATGTAATCACTTGTTGCTACATTGTATTTCTTATTTTATTGTACTTAAGAGTCATTTAACAATGACACTAACCACCAGGTTTAACAACCTGTGTTGTAAAATAAATAAAAAACCATAGTGGGAGTAACAGCCCACCTGATGAGTCCTATAGGGGACGAAATGGTCTTAGATTTAAAAAATGATTAAAAAATATAAGCACTGGACTACCCACGGCACAGCCACACAACGTAGCAGCCCAGCTGCGATATATATTTATACAAACACGGTATTTAAAGGGGGCGCCGTGCGCCCCCTTTAAATATCATATTTATTGGACACTTTTCACCCTATCAAAGACACTTTGCGAACTTTAGAATAATTTTACTACAAAAATAATTACTTCAAGATGTTCTCCTACAATTTGAAAATCCAACATGAATATAAACACATCCTAACAAGCTCGAAGGGCAATTTATTTTCAAATCAGTTGTCCAGTGTAAAGCGCAATGCTACGAACCTTCTGAAAGTTCAAATCACTGTCTCCAAAATGGTTCCAAAGTAGCAATATTCAATAACACCTAGTATTCCTAATTATGCAATAATAATTTACATAAAGTAATACATGACATAATATTCCACACTCAGACGCATCATTTAACTTAAAAAATATATATTTTAAAGATTAATAACAGAAATAAATATTATTTAAATACCTTTGAGGTTCGCTGACTTCATATTATTTATCATACATCAAAAATCTGATCCAATTTAAAACATCTGATCTGTTTTAGATAAAGCTCTTTTAGCTCAGTACCCAAAATAAATAAATAACTGGAGAGACTTAATTCTTTTTGTTTTGTTTTTTGTCAAGTGAATTTCGATATTGCAAATACTTAAGTACTTGGTTGAATTATCGTATCGGCCACTTATCCCGCCAAGTTTTCCCCACCAAATTCGATAAATGCACCAAATCTCGTAACCCTCCTGAATTTTTTTATCAGTGAAGGAGAAATCGGATCAGCGCAATTTTGCGCATGCGCAGTACATACGCAAAATCGCGCCAGAATGGCGATTTCTCAAAATTTGGCGGACCAGTGGCTGAATCGACAATTTCACCAAGTACTTTATCATCACATTATATGGTACGAATAAGGAAATACAACTGTCATTTGAAAAAATAAGGAAAATAAATTTATATATTTCTACAAGTCGAAAAAGTAAGCTGGATTCATACTGAACGAAGAATGAAAGAGTAACCACTGGAAATTGAAGTTCGAGATGCAGTGTTAAATCATAACTGTTTGCATACTCAGTGTGAACTCAAATTAAGAAAAATTTACACACACACAGAATGGTAACTTTCTCAATAAATTCTGAACTCATTTAAACAATTATATAAAACTCTTCAAAAATCTTTCGTGGGAATAATGTTACTTAATCTGTGTCACTAAAATTATATAAATAATCTATTATTTTAAATAATATTTTCGTTCAAAACGTTGAGTTGCATGATTTTTGCAAATTATTAGTCGATTAAAACATCAAATGGATGTTTTTTAAGTATACAGTAAAGACACCAAGAAGAGAGAGAGAGAAAATACAACAATAGTTTCTATTTTATTAATTTAATCCGACGTTATTAACATAAATTCTTTTAATTTGAAGCATATTTATTAAAATTATAATTAATTTTCATAAATAATTATTATAAATAAAATTCTTATTATTTTCATTTCCCCTTTTTCTGCAATACTATTATAAGTAATCCTTTAAAATAGGTAACGCTTAGCTCTTTTGTTGGGTCCACAACAAGTTCTTAGCAAAATTAAATGGATTAAACAGTTCTTCGCCGCATGATAAATACAATTCAACTGTTCTCAATTGAATTCAAAACTCACATTAGACTTGTACATGTTGTTTACTTGTAAAATTTAGACAAAATCTAAAATTTGATAATTGGGTCAAGACATTCAAATATCAAGATTCTTCAGAGTTAAAAAACAATCCTTATATAATACGTGTATTTTAAATCCAGCAAATTTTGTTTACCTATATGCGTTATTATTGAAGACAAATATGTATTCTTTATAAGAAAGTTTCTGCAAAAAGCAAAAGTTGGCAATATCGAAGCGCATGAATTGATAGGCTGGAAACACGTGAGTGCAGTTATCATATGACTATGACGACGCATGACTTAAGCCTATTGAACGATTAAAACTATTTATTGTTTAAATTTTAAGTAATAAAACAAATTTCTTCTCTCGATCAAATTCCAATATTTATTTTTTAATCCCAATTTCTTTAAATCAATCCCAATCGGATGTTTTTCAGAAATGAATAAATCGCAACACTTATCCTCCAAGAAAATATATAAATAAAAATCATGAAAATGAAGAAAACGTTCCTTTGGTACAGGAAACTGTCTCCACCCCATCAATTTATGGCGAGAGGAAGACTTCCATGCCCTCCGCCTTCTTTCGAATTGCAGAACCGCCCTCGTCAACCCCAGACAAAAAATCATTTCCGCTTCGATAAATTGCTCTGAACTTCTTTTTGCACTCTTCTTGAAGGATTCATATTTTTCTCCGTTTTCAGAGATATCAGAGTAGAATCTCTGTTTTAGTGAGACAGACAGAAAATGTTTTTCTCGGACGATTGAAGGTTTGGTGATTACTTATTTTTTACGGTTCGGAACAGTAAATTTGACGTTTTAGGATTATAATATATTTAGAGGGAATTATTTATGATTTCAGGGGAGAATATGTAGGTATGTTTATATAAAATATCAAATTCATTTCATAAGATTAAAAATATATATATGACGTGTTTTGATTATATAATGTTCTTAGAGATGATATTTGAATATTGGTTTCCAGATTTATTTTCTCAAAGATAATTGGTGTTCAAAATTTTAACAAACAATTTTCGAGATCTTTTAATTTGGCGAATTTTCTTGATTTTGCGAAATTGGTCAATGGTATTACAATACTCAAGTATCCAGAATCTTCAGGCGTGTTGGAAACCTAAAATCTTCTGAATATGACAATTTTGAGATTCTTACATTTTCAAATTGTATAGATTCCAAAATACCTTACTTTAACCTCTAGGGTAATTAGAACCCTTAAAACCTATTTTTAAATAATTATTGAAACTAGGCCACGTCCATTTAAATGGCGAAAAAATGTAAACTAAGTATTTTGTTTTTGCTTAAAAATTGAATGAATGATGGAAAGCAAAACATTTAATGCAGAATTCTAAGAAAGTGTTTACATGGAGGTATACAAAATCCCAATGAAAGTGTAAACAACGTAATATGGTTTCGTGTAACGAAGAAAATATTTGTACAAATAGAAGTATTATCATTGGGTGCATATGATGCAATTTCATCATTTAATATGAGAAATGTATGGGAGAAAACTTAACATTGATCCTGGGGATTTCACGATAAAGGCAATGGAGCGCTTCGACAAACAGAGGCTGTTAAATGCTAAATACTCATGTGTACGAGAAACAAAGGAAGTTAAGAAAGAAAAAAGAATTAAACGATAGAGAGAGAGGATGAGATTTAAATGTAGATCATTTGTGGAATATGGGGAGGAATGTTTTAATAAAAAAAATAATTATACATTAAAGTTCATTTATCTCAAAATGTAAATTTTTGATGTTCGATGTACCTTTTCTGGAAAAATAATGTTCACAGGTATATAAGTTTCTTATGACATATTTATGATGGAGGCTAATATATACTAAAATGAGCTTTTTGTGAAAAACTCTAAAATTTATTTTTTACAAATTTTTTTATGTGAAAAATGGGTCAAATTTCACTATGTTTGAAAAAATATTTTATAAATTATTAAAAAGTTCAAAATTTTTGCTAAAAGCTCCTTTAAGTATAATGAGAAAGGTGCACTTTAATTGTATGAAATTTTTCAAGCATGTACATATAACAGAATTTGAGAAAAAGTACATCGAAAGCAGCCAATATAACATTGTCGGTATAGAGGTTTCCGACTCTTCTTAAATTATTCACATAGACATTGTTTATTAAACTCTAAAAAATTTTTTCCACTCTGATATCAGAGAGACATTCATACTATAAAAAGTATTTTAAAAATATCCTCTCTATAAAATACAAATTCTTTGAAAACATTGGTGATTTCTCTTTAAATCTTGATTTGTTACATTTATATTGCAGTACCCAACAAATCTAACTTTAAACAGACTTTTTTACTAGTGGCAGGTTTATATTCCGATACATCACAGTGGCATAAGATTTTAGTTTATCCTGTGTTTTGTCAATTTTAAGTGAGAAATATGTGTGTTATTTGTTACTTTTTATCAAACAGACCATGATCCGCTCTGAAAGATTGGTGGATTTAGTTTGGGTAAGCATGAAAAGTATATGATCTCAAAAATTGAAACTACTGTATACTTTCAGGAAACGCATAAAATAACTATAGCTTTATATCAGGATATACAGGTCTTTTGTGTGCAAATCTTCCCTGGATTTATGTATGCGCAGAGGTAAATCTTTACAAAACGGTGTTATTTAAAAAACTGGATCTTGCTGAAGTTTTTATTAAATGAACCTGATCTTACTGTTATCAAAATTCAAAATCAAAATTAGGTGAAATCCTAGTTAAATCTCGCGATTTTTTTCGTGACAAAAATTTTCGCCAAATGTCTTAAAAATCCGCGTTTTTCAAAATGGCCAACTTGCGCTAAATCCTACACTTGTGTGCAAAAGGTGCCTACTTGGCGCTAAAATCCTAAGAAATGGCGCCAATTTTTTTTTTTACCAAATCACGGGACTCAGACAGGATCCAACCTAAAATTAATTAGATAAAAATACGATCGACAGATAAAAGTCTCTATACACTTATTTTAAAATAAAGAACTAATTTTAATAAGTACTTGCAAATTATCTATACATTTCATATTCGCTTCATTATAAAAAAAAATGTCATCACAAATTCAATCTCAGGACAAAACATAAACCAAACTTAATCTTCGCTTCCAACTGAAATTATTAACAATAAAAAAAACTGTTGGAAATCGAATAAATTTCCATTGCCAAACACATATTTCCGAGAAATGTATTACAAATAATAATAATACATAGAATTAAATTATTTGAGCTGCAGACGATATTATTACGGATACATTTGTGATTTAATTCGATTTTCAAAAGCTAGATGATTTCTTGCAAAATATTGCACTAAAAATAATATAACACAAAAAGTAATTATAAGAATATAAATACAACTTCACTTCATGATAAGAAAAATCTTAATACTACATGTTCCAGAAATTTGATGTAAGGTCTTTAAATTTAATCACGCAGATTGAGAAGGTTCATTTAATTCATATTCCGAACTTAATTTGATAAACAATTAAATCCTAATTCTAATTAAATATTGAATTTATTAATTTAAGTTGAGTAAATTAAATAACTGATTAAAGTACGGAAATGCTGAAAACATGTACATTTAGCTAAGGAAATAAACAAATTTTTTCAGACTGGAAGAGTGAAACTTTCATGAAACTTTGCCTTTAGAATAAGAAGTCGTTTGAAACATTAGTGGATGAAAGAACACAACACGTTTAAAATAATTAAAAAAGAAAAAAAAATGTTGACCATTCAATTTTTGTTACTTTCACACCAATAGAAAAGTATTGAGTAATTATCGTCAAATCAATACATTTCAAATAATTCCAATTTTCGAAAAGCTGATTTCGTAACGCAACGCTAAAAAATTAGACAATTAGAATTTAATACCTTAAATCTTTTTTAAGAAAAATTCGTATAAT
Source organism: Trichonephila clavipes (assembly GCA_019973935.1). Lineage (NCBI taxonomy): Eukaryota > Metazoa > Arthropoda > Arachnida > Araneae > Nephilidae > Trichonephila > Trichonephila clavipes. The sequence continues at coordinate 1,894,753 of BMAU01016507.1, forward strand.
TATTTTGGTTACGTTTATCATATTTAAAGTTTCTAATTAAGTCCTTTCTGTTTATAAGACAAGACATTTTCTAAGCCATGGGTTCCGATTAACACATGCATTAACGATACTTGAAGAAAAGTTCAAGATAACACGCCAATTTGGCAACCTGAATTTCGCATGTGTCGTACGCACTAAATTGGTCGTCAATATGGTTGCGATAATACTTAAGTACCACATTAACTTATACATGTTAACTTTTGGTATTTAATACAGACGAAAAAGAAAAATTATTTTGACATAAATGCAATAAATAACTTTAAAAAATTGAACAAATTAAAAAAAATTCAAGCTGACGTTTTTTTTTAGAGAGAGAGGGAGAGTGCATTTTACAATAATATAGATACATAATACGTAGTCTTACAAGATCGCAATGTTTAAAAGTAATCCCCATCGTTATAATCTAGACTAAGTTTGAAGAACCTATACATAACTGCATTAGAGACGACCAAAGGTCATCTGAACGAAATCAAAATACTGAATGAAATTAATTTTTGCTTCTGTTCATTAAAATAGAATAGCGTTTCAGCTCGATAAATTTTCAAAACTAAGCTGCTGATTATCAGGTAAATTAAACATCTTAATAAGCTGCACAGTAGAGAGCATCGCAGTTGTATGAAGAAAAGAAAATATATATTTATCGAAATCTACCTGTGCAGAAAAGATTTCTATGTTATAGAGATGAGAAGAAAAATAATTTTAAAAAAATAATTTCAAAATTTAATATTGACACGAAAGGATTGAATTTTCGAAAAAAAATGGAAAAAGATTTAATTTAGGTTAGATGATTTTAGACTCAAAATAAAATAATTTTTGTTCCGAGTGTTTCTAAAAGAATATCGGAGTTTTAACGCTTTATAGAATTTATCATATATAAGTTACAAGTATAATTCATACATTGAATGAAAGAGTTACTGAAACAGTTTTACCTACTAGTTTACAAACGTTCAATGTGATCCCCATTCGTCACACGGAACAAATCAAGTTGATAAGCGAGTTCATTCCAAACTTTTTTCAATGTGTCTGAGAAAATTCTTGCAACATCTGCTTTCATCCTGTGTCTTAAGTCTAAAAGGTCATCTGGTAGCGGAGGAACGTACACGCAATCCTTTATGAACCACCGCAGATAAAAGAAGATTGACAACCGAACTTAATACGGAACGCTTACAGTAATAGCAAATTCTGTCTTTTTGCAAACGGGAGGACACAAAAACACTTTCTGTTAACTAGTCGTTATTTTTCTACTAGTGCGTTAATCGACAAGAAAGGAGAAAAGTTAGCATACGTTTCGCGCACACATGCCAGCAAAAAAAACTGTTTCAGTTGCTCTTTCATTCGATGTATGAGTCATACTAATATGTTACAGGTAAGTATAAAGCCTTAAAACTCCGATATTCTTTTAACACCCGGTATAAGTAAACATAAGTGATGATTTTAGATAAGTGAGTACTGAGTAGGGCAATGTACATTGCAACATACCGGATGCCCATAAGTAAGCTTGAAATTTGTGACCAGTCGGTAGTTAAATCTATACGCAGAATTGCATGAAAATTGGGTAATGGCAGAATGAAATGAATGAATTGAATTTATCCAGGGAAAAAAACAATAAGTTTCAAAACCAACCTCTAGGTGGCGTATATATCATAGCTTTATTGAGAACATATAAATTTTATACAAAAGTTTGCAAAACATACTCGATATGCTGTCCATTATCATCTGTTACATCTGGGAGCATAAAATCCCATGTTCGACTGCTGAAAGTTGCATGAACTGGGAAATGTTACGCATATGGCGGTCTATGCTTTCTTTGAGGTCGGATAAAAACATGATAGAATCCCGGTAGATCATGGCCTTAAGGTATCAACACAATCAAAAGTCGCAAAGATTCAAGTCGGTGGATCTAGAAGGACAAGTTGTAGGAAAATGCCGGCTGATGATTCTGTCGTCACCGGAATGGCGGCGGAACATTTGTTTCACACAACGGGCGATGTGTGGAGGAGCACCATTCTGCATAAACACTGTGGTTGTATCACATTGCCTTTCCTGAAGAGGCGGAATAACGGATTGCTCTAATAATGAAGGGTGTCGTTGACCGCGATGTCGGTGCATGCTTACGGACTTTCTTCAAATATCGTAATCATGTTTGTCAGTTCTTAACTACTGAGTGGGCCTTTTCGTAACCGCTTCAAAAACCGAAATTTCTAGAAAGCTTCAGTAGCAGAGGCTCCGTTTTGGTAAAACAATTTCACCAGTAAAGCACGTTCTTGGAGAGTCAACGTCATCTTCCTTGACTTGGAAAAGAGTATGACTGCGGTTCGCTTCTCGTATCTTTATATCTCGTGGGTTGCTGCTTCGCGCATAGGATTATTATGCTTACGACATATGCCAACGGTTTACATTGCACACCGCCATCTAGTGATGGGTTTTGAAAATTATCATTTTTTTCGCAATAAAATTCTCATCATTTCATTCTGCTATTATCCAATTGTCATGCAAGTCCGCTGTATAGTTTTCACTACAGACTGCTCGCAAATTTCAAGTTTAATTATAGACACCCAGTGCAACCTCTGCTCTCTCTCTCTCTTTCCGCATCGTTAAGCTTCTTTCTTCGTCTTCCGCTTTATCGTACATTGTCATTTTGACAGTATAAATTCTTTTTTTTTAAATAATGTTAAGGAATTTGTCAAGTGTGCCTGATTCCCTCCACCCCCTTTAAACTATTTAGCAAGTGTCCTGTCTTCGCAATAAAAGTTAAAAAATGCCTGTTTTTTATAGTAAATATTATTTTGATTTCTTACCTAAAAAAATCAGATACCTATACTTCATTTCCTTTGTGTCAGTATAAAAACATACAAATTAATTTTTAATTAATTTTTTTATCTTTATTTATGTATCACTGAACACTTCGCGCATAAGTAAATTTTGAAATTCTGAAAAAAATTTTTTCCCCATCAACCCTATTTGTACAGTTTTAATCTCTAACCCGATTTTATAAAGGTTTGCTATTTAATCATCTGCCCTCATAACATTCTTGACTGTGGTTTAAAATTACAAGGTTCATCTCCAATCTCCGTCTTGTAGCCTCTAAATGCGAAGTTAGTAAATAGGCAGCTTATTATTTAAAATCGATTAACATGTATCAATACTCCACTGAAAACGTCTGCAGTCCGAGATTTATAAAAATTAACTAGTTTTAAAATTAAGTGTTAAGGTATCAATCAAACTACCCTAAAATCATGATTTTTTTTTAAAAAAATTGACAATTTTCTTATGATTTTATATCATAGGCCATCTTATTAGCTTTATAAAATTAAAAAAAAAATTCCATTCACTAGAACAAAAACTACAAGTGTTTTACTAAAAGCAGATGTCATAACTTATAAGATGTCAAACTTTAAAATGCGTTTTACTCGAAATATGTTTTTTTCGTAAAGCTCAAACGGGGACAGCGATTGCTCAAAAAGTTTTGAAAATAATTTGCTGAAATTTTTTGTGTGTATGTTCTGTATAACAGTGGAAGTGTTTTAACCTTCAGATTTATCAATCACTGTTTTATTACAAAATTTACAGTTCTTTATGTGAATATAATCACTGTTTTTTTAAGCAATTTCATATAATAACTGAGATAAAGTAAATCTAGTTTTTGTAAAAAATAAAACATTTCTTATCCTGAAGGTAATTTTAAAAAGGAATAGCAAAGTAATACATCAAAATTGAAAAAATTGAGAATTTTTTCATTTACTATTTGTACAGAGCGGGCTCCATTTATGTAATTTTTTGTCACTTTTTACCCATTTTTTTCCATTTTAGTAGTAACAATTTATTTTTTTCTTAATTTTAGCATTTTTTTCCTTAAAATGTACTAAATAAATCTAAAGGTATATATATATATATATATATATATATATATATATATATATATATAATATTCCTATTATATTTCTGGAAAATTAGTAATATTAATTGTAAGACGTGGCGAGTGGTTGATTAAATAATGGAGAACCAAAGGTTGGACGTGGCCGGTGGTGTGATTTTCTATGTTACGTGGAATATGGTCGAGTACGATAGTATCGAAGAGGCACTCATGTATTCCGTTATTCCTTTTTATTCACATCCGGAAACACATAAAGATCCAGTAGGGACGGCATTACACATACAAGAAGCAAACATGGACGAAACAACACAGAAAAAGACACACACAGAACGCGCTGCAGCCGTCTACATGACTACAGATAAACGAGCGAAGAGCGAGAGGTTTCCAGAGACATCGGCTTTTAAACCTGACGTTGAAGACCACGTGACATTTTTGTAATAAGAGCTCTGATTGGTTACAAAGGACGGGAAAGGGATTTATGATGTAATATTATTAGTCGATTACGATTAAAATCAGGGTGTTAGTTTCGAACCAAATAATAAAAAGATTATTTGAATATTATATTAAAAGAGTTAATTAAAAGGAGACGCTAGGGGGAATTATTACATATGTATATATATTGTATATATATATATATACGATTTTTAAAAATCCATATACATCTTCAAGTATACTTAATTAAAGACTTCTGAAGACAACCTTATCAGCTTTTGAATGAAACAGTATGAACTTATTAGATTGTCAATGTAACTTTTAAATGTCGTCGTCACCCATTTTTAATCTAGATGAAACTGTCATGTATCCCAAAAAGGCTTCAAATTTAACGCCATCAGATAGAAAGGGATGCTTTTCCCCTGACAATTAACCACCTCCAGTAAACTACGGCGAAGCAGGAGCACTTTCTAGCCCCAAGAAACTTCTACGGCCCATCAATTTCTCTAGAGAAAATGATGTCTTCTTTACGAACCTCCTCGTCACCCCCAGACTAGGAATCATTCCCACTTCGATAAATTGCTCCCAACTTCTTCCTTCCCCTTTCTTCCAGAACGATTTAGGATTCTACTTCTTTTTTTGCTGTTTTTCATCGCTATCAATGTGAGATCTCTGTTCTAAGGGGAGGGGGATGAAATAAATTGTTTCTGTGATGTTCGAAGGTTTGGCGATTATTTCGTTCGCTTGTTTCGAAGACAATTGTGTGAAAGAAGACCTAGAATTTTTGCTTTGTAGAAAATTCGTAGAAAGAAAATAATTTCGTGTAATATTTTTAGTTGAAATGCGATTTAAGTCTAGGTTCCTTTTTGTTGCTAAACTTCGGCATTCATAAGAAAATATAGTGTTTCATCTATTTAGGCGAGTGATTTCTTTTATGAATAGGAAACGTAGATAGAACGATGGAAGGTTTTTAAAATTAAGAAGTGATCATACAATTTTTAAGATATATCTAGCTATATTTTAAAAAAATTTAAATAGAAGTAAAAAATTTAAAGCTTTTCTTTCTTTTGATTTTTTAATCAAGAAAAGAAAACTTTTTAGTGCAATTATAATTTTTTTGCACAGTTTAACTAGGATATTTGCACTTTCCCATAATGCAATGGCGACACTGTTTTCGTTATCTTAGAAAAATATCAATAAGTCAGACTAATTTATGAAAGGACTCCTACAACGCTAAATAGCAGTTTTTGATTTAACACTCGGAAGTTTGTAAATGTGCTTTGGCTTTGGACAATCACAGTAAAAACATTTATTAAATCTAATGTATGTGTGCGTGGTAAGTTTCAATCCTATTTATTGTTGACTGCTATATCAATGCTATAGTGTTTATTACGATTAAGAGCAGTTGGAAACATATCTCTGTCTCTATGCTGACAATGTTAAATTGGCTGTTTTTGATGTACCTTTTTTCAAACTCTGTTATATGTACATGTTGAAAATTTTTCATACAATTAAGATATACCTTTCTCATTATATCGAAATGAGCTTTTAGCTAATTTTTAATTTTTTCATGATTTATAAATTATTTTATCAAACTGCAAAATTTCACCCATTTTCACAAAAAAAATTTGTAAAAAATAAATTTTCGAGTTTTTTACAAAAAGGTCATTTTAGTATATACTAGCCATCATTATAAATACATCATAAAAAATGTACAGACCTGTGAACAGTATTTTCTTATAAAAGGTACATCGAACATCAAAATTTACATTTTGAGATAAATTAATTTTAATGTATTAAGTCAGGCTTTTAATCGGCTAGTCAATGAACAAAATAAAATGCTCTATTTACAATAAAAGATAAATGTTTTGGTTTATATCAGACGTTCACCTTTTAAGCAAAAACGAAGTGCTTTGTTTGCGTTTTTCGCCATTCAAATGGGCGTGGCCCAAATTCAACGATTATATAGAAATACGTTTTAAGGGCTTCTAAATACCCTAGAGGTAAAAGTAAGGTATTTTTAGAAAGGTTAAAATATGCACAATTTGAAAATATATAAAATCTTGCATTGTGTCAAAAACATTTTTTCTTAGCTTTCTAACACTCCTTAAAAGAATAATACGTGTTGTATTTCTTACCATATATTGAGAGAGAGTTACAAAAACGTCACACTATAAAGCAACATGAGGGCTGTTGGCAACAGAGCTCGAAATTCTGAGCCTCGGTCAAGTGATTAGGACGACACCTGAGCTGGATACCCTCTCCAAACTAACACAATATGCTAACCGGAGGACTTTGAGCTCGACAGATTTAACGTGTATCAGCCCCTCTACTCGGCGAGTCTTTAATGACACCAAGAATCACACCCGCGACGCGTCAACTACGAGTTCTTGACCGTAACCACGATCTCACCATATATTGAGCGGAAGTATCACGGAGAAAATGACGGATGCTTTTTTGCAGTTTGTTGCCGCATGGAACAAAATACCGCTAATGACGTCTTAAAATTATGAATCTTTGTTTAAAGATTAGATTGACAATTGAGACATTATCTTTTCCTTCACATTCTTGTTACACGGAAACAATGTAGAATTTAAATAAGAAACGGTTCCCCTTATCTTCAAACAATCTGTATGTGTGAATGACAATTCTTTTTTAAAAACAAAATGTGTGCTGTTTGTATGTATGCTGTATATGCTTGCAAAATGTATGCTTTTCGTTATTGGCATGCGCTTAAGACAAGTTCAAGAAATATCTCACACCAGTATTCATAAAAAATATTCGCATTCAGAAGCAACTATCTTATTCTTGTTTCCGTCAAAATAGTTTACTTAGACTACAATGAACGAATTTCAATCCCTCTGCCATTTACGATGAAGCAGCAGAACACATTTTTCTTAAAATGGCATGCATTTTGTTGCATTCTGCATAATGTCTTCTCTGTACTAAATTCTAGCTATTTTTCTGGTTGGTATGTGTTCACAGAAAGTGTTTTTATGATTTTAATTTAGTCCTAGGTATTGTTATAAGCTTTGTTCAAAACTTTCATCTCTTTGTTCCAGTTTTCCTGCTACTTTATCGAAAACAAAAATCTGAGGATTCTTATTTATGCTTCTACACTTATCGGCGGTCCGGCAGCGAATGAGAGCTTCTGTTGGTAGGAACATTACGAATGCTGAGTTAGATGCTCTTTATACATGCACAAAACTATGTTTCCCTGGCTACATGTTTGTGCACATAAAAAGTAGGGTCAAATATCGCTGAAATATCCTTGTATACAAACTTTAAGGATATTTTCTCAAAATTATAATTGCTTTTCGTCAGAATTTGAGGCCCACTCGTGGTAGAATTACTTAAGAGGTCTCAGGGGTGTTAAATTTTTCTAGAGGTTTGAAAGTATAAACAATTTTCAAACAGGTATAATTATTTTAAATTTAAATTAAATGATTCGAATCTTTTACACATTATTTATAAAAGAATGGGGCCTCTGATGTATGAAACTTTATAGAATTATGGAATGCATCATACTCTTTAAGCCCTACCTAATTTTAGTATTATATATTTTTGTATTTCAAAATATTTGTAAAATATTGCAATTTTTTAAAAATATTTTTAAAAAATGCATTCTTTAATTTATTAAAATATGTAAGTTATTATTCTATTTATATAAAAATAGCTACAGTGTAATGAGAATACACTTAACTTTATTAATTAACTTATAGCTAGCAATTAAAGCTACTATTTTAGAAAGTAGCATGCGCGATGTAAAACTTAAATATTTCTTATAGAAATATTTTCATATGCTTATAATTTTTTAAAATTATGATTATATTTTAAACATTTTATACTTTTCTAAAACCCCATTCCTTTATAAATAACGTATAAAATATTCGAATTATTTAATTTAAATTTAAAAGAATTATACTTGTTTAAAAATTGTTTATATTTTCAGACCTCTAGAGAAATTTAACACCCCTGAGATCTATTAATACTGGAAATAAATTCTTGAATACATAACTATGAGTATGATGAAAATCACTCAATGAATTAGTGATGTGCAAGATAGTTGTTCGATTTATCGAAAAAAAAGGAAACAAAGAACGTACCTTCATAGTGAGCCTTGAACCCTTTGTAGGTATTGTGGTTGGCCGATGTTTTGTAAGTAACTAACATACGGTATTTAGTACTGATGAGCACATCTGGCACTTTAGTATCACCGCAAAATTTACCTGAAAGTAAATAGAAAACCATAGTTATAAAAGGAAAGAAAATGTTAAAGACAAACACAGAATTCTAGTTATTCAACAACATTTGAAACTTTTTTATACAAATATGAAGCAGTAACCAATCATTTTACTGATAATTTATCTCTTCAGATGTCATAATCAAAATACATAACAAAAGTAAACATGCTTTTCATCATTATAGTAGTCGATTTTCGAAAATATACCTACAGGTAACAGCGAATGCAACCGTGCATTAAGGTAACGGGTTACAAAAGAAATTAATTGTGAATCAACAATCATATGTGAGAACAGGAAATATACATTTGATTAAACATAATATAATTTTAAAGTCTAACTTTCATCAAAAATTAAAAAAAAAAACCCTGAATATTCCTGATATGAAAATATTTGGTATTCCCAAATTTCAAAATATACCATAAATTTTACTTTTAAACTAGTAATGAATACATATTTAACAAGCTTACTGCCAACTATGAAGAACTCGTAGTTTGTGCTATTACCTAGGACGCCAATTACGAGTTATTTCGCAGTTCATTTGCTTGCTACATGTCTGTAGCTGTTATGAAATTTGTAGTACATCGGTGTAAATATGGATTTCTTTAATATTTGGATAAATTGTAAAATAAAACATTTGTGAATGTTTTTTTTTACTAAAAATACATTTAGTTTTTACAGTAAAAAATAACTTTTCATGTCTTAGACTGTCTTATGTGAATATCTGACTTTTTTAAACGATGAAAATAGTAATGTTAGCTTAAATAAAGGCCAAACGTTGAGCCTTGTTTAAAGCTAACATAACCATTGCGAAAATAAGTGTTGAATTCCAGAGTTTTCAGAAACAAATGGTGAAATGAAATTATATTCAACGATTTCGGAATATTTTAAAATAAGAAACCAGATACATTCAGAATCTTCCTTTTCTACTTACAAAACTTTTCCACCACATAAAATTTGTTTAATATGTTGAAGCAGGTAATTTCAAAATCCACAAGGAGATTCATAAGCGTAAATATGTTTATACCATTGGAAATAAGAACAGTATACTTCTCATGTTTACGAAAGTAAAATGAAACGATATAGGCAATGAATTCATTTATATTTACAGTTAAAAAATAGTACTAATTCAATATAAGTACGCTACGGAACTTTCCACCAAATAGCTGTAACATTTCGCCAAGTCAGGGTGATAACAATAAATAGGCAACCAAAGAGCTATTTGGTCGGATTTCAAACTCACGCCAAAAACATGTTACATACCGATATCAAGTTAGTTCCGAAAAAACCCACTCCTTTTTCTACAATTACGTGATTCGTCAGTATTTATAGTGAATGCAATTTCCTTTCTTTATATGGATTGCCAATGATATTTAAAAATACCAGATATAAATTATGCATTATTGAAAAGAAAAACTATAATAAGCACTTTTGTTCTACACTCCATTTTATTAAGAGGTAATTCTTTTTCTTTAGCATCATTTTTATTTCAGAACATCAAAATTAGACTTATTTAATCATAAACGGTTCTAAATTAAAGAACAAAGAAATAATAATGGAATGTAATAATAACAATTAAAAAATACCATACAATACATTTTAGCAAATACATCACGATAAACTATACCATAACAAATATATAACATTAACATCTTTCTTTACAAAGAAACCAGGCACTTTTTTCAAGCAGAAAAATAATGAAAATTCCCTCAACAGAAGCAGTGAAAGCCATAATGGAATACAAAACTTTCTTCAACACACTTCACTTCACGGGGACATGATGGAATAAGCTTGTTGAAGACAGCTCCAAGGATTACGGGTAAATCTTGGTTGTTTACCGAGCAAGAAGTAAGGCAGACACCCTCCTTTATTCCATGTCGTTGGTGACTTTGGCGAAGCTGGAAGTGTTATCTCTTCCAAGCAACATTTATTGCCAACATTACCTCCTTCAGAGACAACACATCTAGCTCTTACGCACTCCTTGGATGGACTCGAAAGATAGTTCCACAGAAAAAACGCTGGGGTAGCAGTACTTATTTCCTTTGTGTTTCCCAAGATTTTGGTAAGGTTGGATTTCTAGTGGAGAACTAAGTTGACATTAGTTTGGATATGCATTGAATTTTTTTAAAAGATTCCTTCATATTCTCAAATAACAAAAACTAGTAGAAATCTTGATATCCATTTCATGAAAGTTATAACGAAATTGTTAAATAATTATTTAAAGAGAAGCTATAACACAATTATGTGGTAAACTTATGTGATTTAACATGTAACTGAATTGGTGTGACCATTGTGATCTTAAAATTCTTCTGAATTTAAAGAATATGCTTGAAATTAAATATAATAAATAACGCCCAATTAATTATATTTAAAAAACTTATATGATTTTTTAACTTGTTTATAACGCTAAATACTAGACGTACTTTTCAAAATTTTTAATATTTTGGAAATAAAATTCCACAATTTTCCAAGGAAAATTCATTTTTCTGTTAATAATGTTTAACCAATATAAAAACCAATTTTACTATGAAGCTATCATAATGAAGCTAAATGAAGCTATCATACTGTCTGTGTTCTTAAATAAAACAATGGAGGGAAGGTTTTCTTAAACACATTTAGTTTGAAACTAAAGATAATATATATACCAAAACTTTTTGTTCAAAAATCAATGATTTCGTAAAGTTGTTGATGCTCTCTCTTATGCTGTTTTTCTAGCATTACACAACATCAAAAATACTTTTTCACATGAACTGCTTTTTCTACTACTGTATTTATTACTGATCTCGTCAGAAAGTGTAAAATATTTTAAAGAAGCTCAATTTTTAAATAATTAATAATTTTCGGTTATCTTTCAATAAAAATGAAAGTTTTTCCCGATATTACTTTGATGCAGTTCAATACTTAGTTTGTGATCCCGTTTTTGCTCATTAGGCTCATAAGGTCAAACATAGTTTAAAGATCAGCTAGCTTTTACCTGTATTTGCCTACACTACTTTGTCTACCAGACGCACACACAAATATATAAATATTAACCTATCTAGCTAGCTATGTATAATATTGAATATATTTTGATTTGACGGCATTTAGAAAGCTATACCAAAAGCAACAAAGGTTTTATGAAAATATTTCAATACAACTTATTTATTTATTTTTCTAAACTCAGTTCTGAAGAATCGAAAAGCATACTAATTTTTCGCTATTTGGTAAAGTGTATTCGTCTGAATGCAAAGTGGCGTTTGCCTCTGAATATATAATCTAGAAATATAATCGAATTCTTTCCTTTGAAGGGTTAAAGATGAAATAAATCTTATCTGAGAACAATCTTGAATATAAAATTTTATTTTAATCAAATTACAAAGCATGGAGCTAGAAACAGTTGCCGGATCTTTTCACGTTTTCGAACTCAAAAATAAATAGGGTTTAAAATCAAACTTTTGTATTCTTTGGAGATTAAAAAACTCTTGCAGTCATATGATTTCATTTTGAAAAGTCAACATTGATTTTTTTAGATAAACAGAACACATTCCTTAGAAAATGATTAAATATACCATTTTGTTTACCAAACAAGTAGTTTAAAGGTTTTGGATTCTACGATACGAACCTAATAGCATTAAAGCATTCAGTTATCGAAATTCCTTCTAAATATTATATATAAAATGGAGGGTAAAAGAGTTAAAAAAATTGATATTATAAGTGTTTGAATGTGGTCTATATACCCCTAGAATTTGAATAAGAATAAAAGCATGAATTTTAAACATTGTTAAATAGAACAAAGATTTAAACGAAACAAATAGATAATATTTCTTAATACGGACATTTTTAGAATCAATAATTTACTGTTTGCTTAGTATTTTATGATACGAAACCTCAATGAAATATTTGGCTCTTTAATTTATTGAAACCCTGTAGCAATTAATTAAGTAAATTAAGAACTTAATAGTTTTATAATAAAAATAATTAAAAAGATTTTTTAAACATATTTGAGGTACACAAACGTTTTAAGGTATCCGACTACGTTCGGAACCGTGATTTTCAAAAGCTCATAAATGGATAATTTTCATGATATTTAGTGTCACTTAGATTAGAATATATGCATAAAATTGTTTTAAGGACATTTTGACAATTTGTTTTTTATTTAAATACAATATTTTGGCAAAAAATTAACTGAGAATAGTATTTTTTTCCAAATGTTCTCCTTTTGTGAAAAATGCTTCTATTAGAATAATATTTTGTCTGTATATAACTCAGACCTCTGTTCAGAAACTCAACTAGAATTTTTGAAATATATAACGTAGAAGTGGGTTTGTTCATATTTTACGACAACAGAGGAGAGCAATTTTAAGAAAAAAACGCGAATGATTATTTCAATTGGCGATAACTCTGAAAATAATGTGAATTTTTACAAAATTCTAGTTGAGCTTCTGCAGAGAGGTCTGAGCTATATACAGGCAAAATATTGTTATAATAGAACCATTTTTCACAAAAGGAGCACATTTGGAAAAAAGATTATTCTAAGTTTTTTTGCCAAAATATATTTTAAAAAATTTGTTTTGTCAAGATGTTCTTAAAACAACTTTATTCATGTATTCTAATCTGAGTGACACTAAATATCATGAAAATTATCCATTTTTGCGCTTTTGCAAAATCACGGTTCCTAACGTAGTCGGATACCTTAAGGTATCCGAACACATTCGGATTACTTTTTAACAAAATAGCATATTTAAACATTATAAACGTTTTTTTTGGACTCAATACCAATAAATACTAATATTTCACTAACAATATTTAAAATAAATTGCATAAGTTTTAGAAAAATCACAATTATATGTGAAATTTTAGCAACAGTTTTGAAAAATTTCGAAGCAATTACAGAAAAAAGTAATAAACATATTAGTACGAGTATTACTAAAACAAATTAGATGCATCTATCTATGGAATATACTAAAATTTTAATGTTTTATTAAAATTTGAAAATTTTAGAGCTGACTGAGTAAACAAAAAGAAATGGGACAGTCTTTTTATAAGACTACTATTTAATTAACAAGCCATAATTCAAAAAGTTTTCATACAATAAGAAATATTTTAGTACACTCTGTAGAAAACAACATAAATATCAGGTTCAAAAAGTTTTATAGAAATACATTCGTAACATTTTGAGTTATCAGACTCGCCATGATAGATCTTAAGCAATTTAAATGCCCAATTCTGGTAAAGCAAAGACCAACTTCTAGTTTTTCCAACTTTATAAAATTGATTGTATCTTGCCCTCTAGGTAGTGTAGAAACATAATAAAGTATGTTTTGTAAAGCCAAAAGATAGCTCTATTCAATAAAATAACAAACAAAAATATCTGTCTTAACCGAATTTGGTCCTTTTCAACGTGTTCGGATACCTTACAATTTTATGAAATACATTCAATTATATCAAAATGAAGAAAAATTATTAAAAGAACCAATTAATAACTTACAGCAAATTAATCAATCATTAAAAATATTTAATTTATAAACATATCTTCTATAAAGCCCGCTATTGTATCCATAATACACGAATTGGAAATATGTTTCATTTGAATAGTGATTGTTTATCAATGTCGCACTTAAAGCAACAAGAAGGCTAATGGCAACGGACCTTGTAATTTTGAACCATTTTCAAGTGACAAGAACAGCAACCCATTCTCTTACCTTTCACTCAACGCAAACGCCAGGGCTTTGAACATAAACAAATTTTATGAACACCAGCCCCTATTTTCGGTGGGTCTTCAGCGGCATCAGGATTTGAACCGGCGACCCTACAATGCCGGCCATGAGTTCGTGACCACGAGCACTAGGATACCGCGGTATACTTGAAAGGTTAAATTACTAGTATGGAGTGATTATGGGGAGTGGAATGCAAATTTAAATTTCATCCTTGTCACATAATCATGATTTTATATTGCAATACCCTTCTCATTGCTTCTAATTTGTATTTTGATAATATTATAATTTCAATGTAGAAATTGAACTTTTTTTTGTCATTGTGAATATAGAAATAATTTCTCTCTCATATATTTTTAACTAAATATATATATTTCTATAACTACAAACAGAAACTGTGTTTGTACAGTCTGTATACAATGAAATAAAAATAAAATTATCACAATTCCTATAAAAATAAATTCAGTATTTGGGTATTATACCGTCGAGCATTATCGCTAAGCCGAAATGCATCGCCAACTCAAAACACGACACCAAATGCTGCCATAGTTTCCGTAAATGAATACAGGATCTAAAAAAAACTAGTACACTTGAAAAAAAAGAAGTTTCTGAAAAAAAAACTATAACAATTAAACAGCCAAAACGTAAAAACTGCATTAAAAAAAGCGACAAATGAGTCTTTTTCAATTCCTACTATTAACTCACACTTTCTATTTATTTATTTATCTTGGTGGAATTTTCAATCGTTAATAAAATACATTTTAAAGCACTCAATTGAGCTAAAATTTTGTATACATGATTATTTTGGATGATAATACATAATTTAATTATAATTAATAAAAATTAATTAAATAAAACTAATTATTTAAAGAATCACAAATACATGCACGTTGGCATCATTTTTGGCGACTTGTGTCAAAACCTGAAAAGTTTTTTTTCTCACATTTTAAAGCATTCAGTTGAACTGAAGTTTTATATGCACGATTGTTTTGGATGACAATACGATACTTTAATGATAATTAATAAAAATTAATTACCGCTTAATGTTGTGATTCTGTCATATGTATATACATATTAGATTAATTGTAACAATTTAATAAAAAGGAGCTAAAATAAAATTTTTCTTTGTTATAAGTTGGAATTGACTTAAAAAAACTTTTATATTAATGCTGAAAATCCAAACAAATGTAATTGAGATACAATAAAATTTTTCTTTGTTGATCTAAATAGAAGTTAACTGAAAATTTTTTTTCTTATTTTATATTATTTATGTAGACATCACTACTAAATTCCCACAAGTATGGATCTAAATGTTGCCGTGCAGTTACGCGATGTTTCTTATTCCGCCTTTCTTTTTAATCCATAGCCCTTCGAATACGTACGCATCAGATCAGCATTATGTTTTTTTCCCGCTGCGCTTGTTTTTCTAGAAAACACATCCCAATTTTAAATAATTTTTTCACAATAAAATAAGAGAAAAATAATACAGACTTTACAAATTTGAAGTAATATTATTTTCGTGCATGCATTAATAAAATAATTGCATTTGAACAAAAGCCAGAACGGTTTTCGCGTTATTTGGAGATGTTTTTCGATTTGATGACATTGGTCGACAGTGAAATATGCAAGTACCGTAAATTATCATGATTTTAAATCGTGTTAATTGATACAACTAAAAAAATTAACAAATTAATATATGTATACAGTTAAATACGCTTTACACGAAAACGTTTAAGACGAAATATCGGTTAACACAAAATAATACACCGGTCCCAACAAACTACTATGTATTTTTCTACATGTTTTTTCTTTTAACACGAAGCTAAAATCGCTTAACACGAAATGATTTTCCTTCCGGGAATGAACAAAATACGGAAAACACAGATTTCAGAGAGGTGTGAAATAAAAGAGAGGTGGTTTAGCATTATTTTTCTGTATCAATTCAGAAAAATACTGCTAAACCACCTTTTTCTTTCAATGAATTTTTCCAATAAGACAGTAGAACAATCCAATAGATTGTTTTATTGTATCATTGGAAGAATTCGTTGCAGTACATGATGATAATGTGCTTATGCACACTTCCAATTATGACAGACAAACACATTTTGGACCTTGTGCAATGCTAAAAAATATCATCGATACAGATTCTGACGGCAAAAATTAAATGAATATTGCAGCTTCTGTTCCCGCGTCATCCGAAATGAGAAACACAATGAAAAGTATGCGCAGTTATTTAGACGCACATTCCAAAAGTGAAATGGATAACAAAATAGATGACATCGAACCCTCTGTTGACAATTTGATGCTAAAAAAGACAATGCAAAGGAAAATATCAGATTATTTTTCAAAAACTCAATAAATGCTTTGTTTTTTTTTTAAAAAAACTTGAAAATTTTGTATTTTTAATTTCATTAAGTTCTTATAAATGTTTTAGTTTCAATGATTTTTATTAAATATATACATATCTATGTAAATAAAATGTACCTTAATAAACTTAACTTTGTTGAATACACGTTTTTTTAATATCCTTTAACACGAAATTCTTTTAACACAAAAAAGTATTTCACTTCTGTGAGTTTCGTGTTAAACGATTTTCACTGTAAGTAGTTACTGTGCAGTTATAAATGCAACTATCATATGGTTCAAATTTGTATGTTGTAGAAATATTTATGATTACGGTCCAGTCTGCAATATACATAGATTTAAAAAAGTGAAAAGAGAATTTAAAAAAGTAGTGAAACAACGTTTTTTTCCGAAATTGGTCCACAACATATTTTCAATGTTTGTCGGTCCCCCGGCGAAAGCAATTAATCCGGGAAGAATCGAAAGGCCGATCGGAAATTTGTACAGGGGTTAATGTAACGACCCCTGATCAAACGAATCGGTATTAAGGTCCTAATCTCGTCTGGGCCTACATTAATCGATGCTTCTGTGCACAAAGCCTCCCTCTATACCACCCCTGCCCTTGAGAGTAAACAAGGAATTCTGAAGAGAGGTGACGGTGAAGAAGCAAACAGACTATCGGCAAAGTAATAATTACACGGAGATTGAAATTTCCTACTGATGTACTGGAAGATTACGCTCTGATAGGTGGAGACGTTTTGTCACGAAAAATACCGTCTGCTGTAATGGAATGAAATAAGTAGTAGTCATTGAAGAGGTACAGTTGCTCTTTGCTAAGGAAGTGCTGAAAAATTTGTCGTTTTAAGCTGGATAACGTTTCTTTAATTACCTACACTATTTTTTAATTATTGTTTTATTCGAAAAGAAATTCACTTGCGTAAACATTTTACGATGCTCATAGAAATTCAATTAACCCGCGAAAACTCGCGCGGGGTGTTTTGTACACCCCAGCAACAAGAAAATCCACCCAGGATTCTAAGAAGAATGCGCAGAAACACGATTTTTTTCTGTAGCTGCACATTTTAGGTCATTGTACCTTCAGGCCTGATGCAATCCCTCTTTCTCGAGCGATTGGGATGTAATGACCTTCAAAGTTTTATCTGGGGGGGGGCTGAGAACTCCAGCGAAAAGTTGAGCATTTGTATACAGTCTGCTGTGAATGTTTGGAAAATGATTAAAATATTATTTTTCTACTTTCTACTATCATTATCTCATTAATTATGAAGTATATTTATTACTGGTATCTACGTTTTACTGGTTTATGAAAAAAATATAAAATTATGTGTTTTAAAATGAAAATTTTGTATGTTTAGTTTAAATTAATGTTAGTCTCATTTGTATGCAATAAATTTAATAATTTTATTTGTATAATACAAAAAACATCTTGTGCTTTATAAATATGTATCATAATGACTTAATTTTATTCTCATAATTAAATACACGTGTTAAAAGTTTGGGGTGTTCTCTACACCCCGCGAGTAACGACGGAATAAAAACAGGCGCGAGTGACCGCGGGTTAATAACAACTTATAAAATAATATTATGCATACTAATGAATAATAATTGCTACTATTAGGAAGTAAAATAAATCGTTTACGGAATTGTGAGAAATTATAAAAATGAAAATACATTACACTTTTTTTTTTCAATTTAGCTACTAATTTTAGAGAAATTTTCTTTTGGGATTAGCTTATTTTTAGCTACTCTTGATGGTATATCTAGCGACAGTTAAAAGTTGATCAGTTGATCTTGAGGTAATTTATGTGTTGTGACTCTAAGTATCTGACAACGTTGAAAAAACTGATTTCTGACCGTACTGGTGAATTAGAATTACACTCTTTTTTTCAATTTGACATACTTCTTTTAACAAAACTCTTTCTGAGTTAAGCGAACTTTTAATTACTTTTGGCAGTGTATCTATCTAGTGGCAGTTAAGAGTTGTATTTGAGGTTATTTGTGTTTTGTAACATTTAAAGTGTAAGACTATATGTTGAAAACACTACTTTCCGACAACACTTGCGACTTTTAAAACATTATTCGCACTCCTAACTTTTCTCTTCAAAAACGGTTCAAATTTTTCCTTTGGTGTTTTAGATCACAGGTCACTAATCAGTGGTCTGGTAAAAAATTTTCGATGGTCCACAGAAAAATTGGTACATTATTTATATTTTTTTATGAAGATTAAGTTTCAAAAATGAGGAATAACAAAACATATTACATTGAATATAGAGATTATATACATATTTTTAACAAAGTAGTTATTATACTTTTTTAACGAAGTTCGTTCTAAGTATAGCGAACTTTTGGCTACTTTTGACGGTATATCTAGTGATATTTAAAAGTGAAAATTGACAACAATGGTAAATGGGCGACTTAACACTTAATTTGCTGTACTGCTCAGCGTTGACGGTTTGAACCTGCTATTTGTGAAGATATTTTTCAGTGATATGGAAAAGCAAACAAAGACGTAAATGAGTGACAACATAGTTCTTTTGGCCCATCATATAGTGGTCAATCGTATTATTAGTCTCCCAAATATAAAATTACACATTTAGTGGCCCACGAAATTCTAAAAGTTGGCTACCCCTGTTCTAGGAGAAATGGAAAAACAGGAGTAATTTACAATAATAATTTACGGTAGTAAACTAGACATATGTTCTGATCATGTATTGTATTTTTTATGAATTTATTTTTATTCAACTAATTCTTTAAATTTTATATAACTTCATTCTAATTTGACCTTTAATTCCCTTCAAGAAAATTACGGAATGATGTTACTTAAAATTAGAAATAAATAATAATAAGTTTTACTTTACATTTTTTCAATTTTAATAAGTGTACATTTCTTACAAAAGAAATATTATCTAAAACTAATAGCAAAACAAAACAAAAAATTATTACAGATACTTTCAAAAAATTGCATGGGAGTTTTTCCTCGAAAAATATCCTACATTTTTAAACATAGAACACACTGAAATGAAAAGTGACTTTTTCCTCATGCTGCAATTAATATAACCTAAAGAAATATCAAAATATCAGGTACAATTTAAATAATTACCTTCACGTTCAGAGAAATCATTTCATTATACACGACGTCTCATTAATTTTACTTTCAACTACGAAACAATGCACATGTACGGAACTAAAAAAAACAGGAAAAATTAAAACTCCAGAAAGGTGGGAATATTTCTAATTTCTCAGCGGCACAATTGAACGGCATGTAATTAAGCATTACACTCGATTTCGACTCCAGAATTTTTTTCTTCTTTGTCTTTTTCCAAAACAAAATCCTTCTTTTCTCTCGGTGTCTAATTTCATTTCAATCCAGAAACTGAAACAAACTAATTGAATTTTTCTCTATCCAGTCCAAATGGAGGGGCTTAATTCCGATTCCTAATTGGTGCTTTTAAAAGACAAAGCATCCAATAGAGTTATTTCTTAGCTTTTAATAATAACACGCGCGTGTTGGGATAGAAAGAAAAAAAAGAGAAAGAAAATGTTTCGCACAGCTTGTAAGTTTCACACGATAGGGTCTTAGCTCTCTAGTGAATACTCGTTTGTTTCTCGGAAAATGAGGAATCAATTTTGGAGTCTTGATAAAACGGAGAAGGGGTGAGAGTTTTTAACTTTCAATTTCCCGGTGGGAGGTGAAAGAATAAATGGCTTTGAGAGCAAAGTTCCTTCTTAATTAATACTTGGGAAAAGATTCGATAGGATTAAAGCTTCTATTTTCAAGATCCAGTTTCTTGGTAACATGTATTCAGAGATGGAAGAATGTTTTTAATTTATTCCCTCAGATATTTTGATACGGAAACTCAGTTTTCGACTAGATCATGTGGGATTGATGTTCATTAATAACATCGCAAGATGTACAATCTTCGTTTACTATTACAGATAGCTAACGGTAGTTGTAGATTCGAATTTTATATTCGGATTCGAAATTATTTATTATTTTCATTCATCGTTTGTTCTTATTGAATTAAATGTAGTCGGAGTAAAGGAATTCTAATAATACACCGTTTCTACAAGTTATACCCAATGCAAAACACGTACGTAACTTATTTTATACACATAACCATAAATTACTAATGATGCAACTCCTTTGAGAATATTTCCTCTTTTAATATTGTAATATAAACAATTTTCTTTTTTATTACGTGATGTTTCATTCATGATTATTGATTTTATGCAATTTATTATTTATGGTGGATGTTTTTTTTATTTTAACCCGGGAGCGGTCTCGCGGGGCGCATAGTCACCCCAGGCTCACAAAATATTTAATTGCGAGGAAAATGTTTATTGTTACCAATAACCTTGTTAGTATTCTCCTATATGATAGTATTCATGGGAACTAAAATGTATTTGACGCATACGTCTCTCTTTTTTGGCAGTGGAAAACGTTTTTTACAAACTTAAGGTACTTGGGGGGGACTGAGTTCCCCACGAGAGCACTTTTTTTCCAAAATATTTTCTATGAACAGGTTACATTTTCCCCCTGTAAACGATTTAATGGTTTCGATTGCTATGTTGTAGGATTCACTATGGTTTATAGATATAAATGGACGGAATATAAAGGGTGTTTTTTTAGAGATATAGAACTTTAAATTGCAATAAAACAACGATGTATTATTCGATTGACATGAATTTTTTTTATTCGAAAGATAATCTTGTGGCATTACATTTTAAATATGATTTCTGGCATATGACTGCCACGGCTGGCTCGGATGGAGTCCAATCTGGAAGTCCAATTTTCGATGACTTTTTCCAAAATTTGTAGCCGTATATCGGCAAAAACACACGGCGAATGTTGTCTTCCAAATGGTCAAGCGTTTGTGGCTTATCCGCATAGACCAATGACTTTACATAGCCCCACAGAAAATAGTCTAGCGGTGTTAAATCACAAGATCTTGGAGGCCAATTCACAGGTCCAAAACGTGAAATTAGGCGGTCACCAAACGTGTCTTTCAATAAATCGATTGTGGCACGAGCTGTGTGACATGTTGCGCCGTCTTGTTGGAACCACAGCTCCTGGACATATCATGATTGTTCAATCACCATTGACTGTAACGTTGTGGCCTTCATCGTTTTTGAAGAAGGATTCCACCAGCCCATAAAGCGCACCAAACAATCAGTTTTTCTGGATGTAACGGTGTTTCGACATACACTTGTGGATTAGCTTCACTCCAAATGCGGCCGTTTTGTTTGTTGACGTAGCCAATCAACCAGAAGTGCGCTTCATCGCTAAACAAAATTCGCTTATGAAAATCGGGAACAACGACAATCTCGTTTTGGGCCCATTCGACGAATCTACGCCTTGCTTGATGATCGTTTTGATGAATTGCCAAACCAAACTGAGAATAAATCACTTGACAGCTGTTAAATCGGTCGCCATCTTGGAAAGTAATGCCAACTTAAACTTCTATACCTGGAGAAAAAAACACTCTTTATAAAAAAAAGGGGACATCTGCGATCTCTACTGCAAGAAGTTGTAATTGATCAAGCTTGGGCAAAATCTGCTAAAATAATGCATATTAATCATGATAGTGTAAGTAAATCTGTGAAAAAGCGATGAACATAAAACGTTTGAGATGAAAGGAAAATTTTCAAAGACTTCCTAAGGAGCTACACCAAAAAAGCAATGAAGCTGTATGTGTACCACAAGCCACATTGCGCCCTGTTAAAAAGACACAAGCAAGAAAAAGTTCAACATGTTATTTGTCGATCATCAAAGGACTATAAAACTACAACAACTGGAACAAAATATGACAGCTTTTCCTGTAAAAAATATTTCTGTAATGTTACAGAAAAGATCTGTGATTAAAGTCACGCACATTTAAAATATTTTAGTTCAGCTTGACTGAATTTTTTTCAAATTTTCAAAGACAAATTGAAAAGTACTTAAAAGTAGGTAAGTATAATTTCTCTTAAATATATTATTCATTGGAATTACGATTTTTATAGTGCATAGTAAAAATAATTACAAAAAAAAAAAAAAAAAAAAAAGGATTGGGGTGACTCCCTCACCCTGAGGGACCATTAGCGTTAGAATCGAGTACGCGCCTGCTCCCGGGTTAAAAATACTGACTACCATCGGAACCCTGATTTTGAAAAAGCGTGAAAATTGATTTGTATTTTTTTATATTTAGGTGTCAGTTGAATTAGACTATACATATAAAATTGTTTTAAACAAACTATTTATAAGCAAATATTTGCCCCCTAAAAAATTACATTTTTAAATCATTCTCCTATTATGAAAAATGATTTTATAATAATAATATTTAGCTGGGATTTCTGTACTGGGGAAGAATAAGCATTTTTGAAAAATTCATATTATTTTTGTTTAGCTATCAACTGAAATAATAACTGGTATTTTTTGAAAAAAAATTCCCTAATTTGATATATTAAAATATGTACAAATCACCTTTTAAATTATACATTTCAAAAATCTTAGCTCAATCCTACTGTATTAGTCCTAGCTTTGTATAGGCAAAATATTATTATAGAAGTACAATATTTTTCATGGCAGGAAAATGTTTTGTAAATATGTCATCTCTCTCTCTCTCTCCTTTTGTAACTTTTTAACAAAAAAATTGTATTTAAATAATTATTCTTGTAATAATATTTTTAAGATATATATATATATATATATATATATATATATATATATATATATATATATATATATATATATATAAATTCTAATTTAACTGTCATTAAATATAAAAAAAATACTTATCAATTCATAAGGTGTTTTTAAAAACAAAGTTCCAAACGCTTAATTAAATATATTTCTTTACGTTGCTGATTTGATTTCTTATTAACTTGCCTTTTCTTTTAAAAAAAATAGAATTAAGTTTAAAAAAAGTATTTCGATTCCAACAAATCTATAAAACTTTTCTAGTTCTGGAGAAAGATACAAATTTTGGAGATTTTAAGATAGCAATCTCTAAAAAAGTAAGTTGGCTTTAAATTTTTTTTTCAAACCAATCATAAATTTAAAGTTTTCCTATTAGTGAAATTGAGATGAGTTTTTGGAATTTACGATGAAACAGAATGTCAACAAAAACAAATTAAACGTTTCGAAGTTTACTTGTAGAAAGAAGACAAGATATGCATTTTTGAAAATTTACGGTTTAATTTTAAATGTTAAACAATTATATTATATAGAAATTCCCGCCATTTGTACAGAAAAATTATTAAAAAATGTATAATAGCTACTTTTTAAGCATTTATTTTTTCTTTACAAAATAACATATTTCTGAATTAACATGTGATGTTCTTACAATTTCGAAGAAATTCTTTTAAAAAAATACTTTTTATAAAAAGTGGTTAAGGCCTCACAGGACTCTTAAATTTCATTTTTTCAATTTTTTGAAAAAAAATTATATGTTATAGCCTCAGCTTGTTTTTCTGAGCATTTTTCTACCAAAATTTTGTTGATACTTTGAAAACTTCTGAAGTTATTGAGAAATAACTAGTAACACGTAAATAAAAACTTGCATCTGACACGCCCACTTTTGACAGCTGTCAGAACACATTCCAAACATTTTAATATTTCGCCGATTAGTTTTATTAAAAGAGACACACCTAATATCAAATTGATTTTGGGAGTAGAAAAACTGCAACTCAACTTTTAACTTCGTTTTATCTAAATGAGATTGTTTATTTACATTTCGATTTTGGATTAGCATTCTTTTTCATTTGTTATTGAAAGCTTTTGAACATGGATGTTCCATTGAAAAAAACTTCATCTGGAAAGAGACCAAAGAAGGAAAGATTTCAAGGAAACATGTATCGGAAGAAATCTGTATCAGAAAAAAGTAATATTTCTTTCGAAAATATTTCGCCAAACATAAGTTCATCTGCGAAAATAATTACCAAGCGTACACAAGATTTCGGAAACTTACGAAAATGTAGTTTGCCTAGAGTTTCAAGGTTATAGACTAATCGACATTAGTTTATTGTTTTCCCAAATTGAAAAATTACTCGGTGTGTTATGGCGAAATAAAAATGAATGAAAAATCCATTGTAGGATTGTTTTCCACATTTCAGTTCACATGCAGAAAATGTAACATTGAAAAAAAAATTCATGTGAATTGATTGGTATAAAAAAATATACCTGAAATCAACAGACGGTCTGTTTTGGCCATACGATATATAGGCCAAGGATTGTTTTCGCTTGAGACGCTTTGTTCTCTTATGGGTTTGCCAAATCCAGTGTCTCAGAAAGCTTATGACAGAATAAATGCGAAGATAGCTGATGTAAGTGAAGCGCTTGCAAATGCACCGATGAAGAAAGCCGCTAATGAGGAAAAGATTATTGATGGAACCGGAAATTTTGTTGCAGTTAGCGGACATGGGACCTGGAAGACCCGTGGCCATACGTCTTTTATCGGAGTGTGTACGTTGATTGGAGCTGACTGCGGGAAAGTTCTCGACATGGAAGTCATGTCCTCTTATTGCAAAGGATGTGACTCCTATAAAGGGCCAAAGTTAGGACCAAAATATAGTGCTTTTTTTGCTAAACACCAAACTTTCTGCAAGAAAAAACCATAGCGGATCTTCTGGAGGAACGGAAGTTTGTGGAATGCAGAAAATATTTTTTCGATCAGAACAAAAACATGGAATAAAATATTAGCGATACATAAGTGATGGTGACTCAAAGACATTTTCGTCTTTTGCTGAAAAAAACCATATGGGGATAGTGTTCCCGTTGAAAAAATGCAGTATGTGGGCCATGTCCAAAAGCGAATGGGTTGCCGCTTGCGGAAGTTGAAAGCTTTATGGGGGGAAAAGAAGCTTTTCAATGGGAAAACAATTGGCGAGAAAGGTCGCCTAACCGATGCTGTTATAAGCAAATTGACAACTTTTTGTGGCAATGCTATTCGGGCCAATTCCCAAAATGTAAATGAGATGAGGCAAGCTGTTTGGGCTGTGTGGGCTCATATATCCAGCACAGATGATGAGCCGAAACATTGGTTTTACCCAAAAGGCAAAAAAAAGCTGGTGTAAGTACAATGTTTCGGTTCACAACCATACAGTGAATGAATTTTCTCACAAGAACACCTTACCAAAAGCAGTTTCTGAAGTGATTAAACTTGTTTTTAAAGATTTATCACACTTGAAATTGTTAAGAAGGCGTTTAGGGGGGAAAACTCAAAATACACTAAAGAGTCATTGAATTTACTGATTTGGAAGTATAGCCCGAAATTGATTGGATCAGGAATTAATGTCACAAAAATAGCTGCTTTTATAGCTGCATGTGAATACAATGATGAAAGTAAGAACAGAATTGATCTGATGCGTGCTTTGAATTTAAAAATAAATAAAACAAATATTTTGAAATTTTGTGTAAATATTGACAAAGTGCGCAAGTCAACGGTTAAGAGACAAATTTCTAAAAACTCCCTTGAAGCTCATAAAGCTAAAAAACTTAAAATACTCAAAGAAATCAAGTAATGCAGGCTTTCAGAGGGCAATATTTATGCTGCTGGGGCTTTTTAATGCATACTGGTATGTTTCATTTTCTTTTTTGTTATTTTTTATCTTTAACTTCATTTTCCTCAAAATGAAAACTTTTGCCTCCCGCGCAGGATTTTTCAAAAACTATTCATCATATCAATATGAAATTTCATACACATGTTCAAAATAAGACTTTTTATAACTTACACAGGACTTTTTAAACAAATTTTTATATAATTTTTCTTATTTGTGTTTTAATTCTAATTTTTCATAAAATTTTAAAATTTTCTTCATAATTGTATTTTAAAAATATTTTTTCTCTAAATGCTTTAAAAGTGTGTATAAGTTCAACAGGGAACATTTTTATATCAAATAAAATTAATTTTGTAAATTTTTATCAATTTTGTACTTCAGAATTCTGCGCGGTGTAAAATGCTAATTTTCATATTTTTGAAAAATTGTCCAAATTTTATTTCTTCATAACTTTTTTAATTTTTTCTCAAATTTTCTGAAAACTTGAGAAATAATGTAAATATATATGATTATCATGTGGTAAAAATTTCAAATTATTGGTTTGAAGAAGGATGTTTTCTTCGAGTGCACGGTTATCTGTTAAGGGTTCTGTGACCCCTTAATATATTCCGTAATATAGTCGGCATCTCTGCACAAGGCGTGAATTTCCTTAATTCATCGCGAAGAGTTGAAAAGTAAAACAGAAATTCACGTCTTTCGCTTTCAAAGTGTTAAAATATGTTTTTTTATTTCCTTGTTCTATATAAGTATCACAATTCATCAAAATATAAAGTTACTTTTCCCTTTTTTCAAAAGAAAAAAACAAGTAGATGAAATTTTCATTTTGGGGTATACACTGAATTTATATATGTTCTCATAAAATCTCTTGAGATTTTAAATCTTTCATTTTCTTTTTTCCTTTTCAAAATAATCTGAACAGTGATAAATGCATAATTTGGATAGCTTGCCACTCCTTCCTTGAGCGTCATTAATAAGTGAAGCGCTCTCGCCTTCAGGGAAGGAGTTGAAAAGCACTCTATGAATATTCATTTTAATTATTTTTCATTGTTCAACAGATTAATGCAAAGGGATGGCGGAAAGGTAGATGCATTAAAATGTTTCCACTCGTTGATTGGATTCATAAAAACCGAGGAATGAGAAGTGGAATGTGTTAAAACGACTTTTACTGCATGAATAGTCATTTTGCAGGAAAGCTTGCAATACGTAATCGAAGTGTTTTTTTTTCCTTTCAACGCTTCAGAGTATTGAACGTTTTAATGTTAGTAGCAAAAAAGTGAATTTCTTTACATCAAATTTCATTTTTATGCAACTAATGCAGTTGTCACGCGAAATATAGAATTATTGAATTAATCCCAACTCAATATTCTTTTTTGATGTTCAAACATTTAAGGTATCCGAACACGTTCAGAGTACTTTTTGACAAAATAACATATTTAAACATATAAAGGCTTTTTTTAGGATTCAATACCAATAAATACTAATATTTAATCAACAATATTTAAAATAAATTGCCGGAATTTCATAAAAATCACAATTATATGTGAAATTTTAGCAATATTTTTGTAAAACTTCAAAGCAATTAGAGAAAAAAGTAATAAACTTATATTAGTAAAAGAATTACCAAAACAATCTAGAGGCATTTATCTAGAATGTACTAAATTTTTAATGTTTTATTAAAATTTGAAACTTTTAGAGATGATTGAGTAAACGTTATAAGAAAAATAACGCCTTTATGAGACCATTATTTAAATAACATGCCCTAACTCAAATAATATTCATACTATAAGAAATATTTTAGTACATTCTCTAGAAAATAGCATAAATATCAGGTGTAAAAAGTTTTATAGAAATACATTTGTAATATTTTGTGTGATCAGACTCGCCATGATAGATTTCGAACAATTTAAATGCCCACTTCTGGTAGATCAAAGATCCACTTCCGGTTTTTCTAACTTAATAAAATTGATTGTAACTTGGCCTCTAAGAAGCATAGAATCAAAACAAAGTATGTTTTGTAAAGCCAAAATATAGATGTATTAAATAAAAAAGAAACCAAAAATATCGGTCTTGTCCAAATTTGGTCATTTTCAACGTGTTCGGATACCTTAATGAATGACAGAATGAAGGATGTATATTGGTGTTATAAAGAGGTTTCTCCAAAAAAAAATATAAATGGGAAAAGTTTTAAATAAAAATAACGCATTTACTCGAATCTAAGCCGCACTATTTTCCCAGTGTTAATGCTATTGTGAATCGAGCAAGGTTTAAAATGGAAGGTAAAGTATTTTTTGGGTAGGGGAAATGGAGTTCCCACCCCTTTCAAAAGAAAAAAATGTAGCCGTCCATTCTGGCATTTGCATCGATGGCTTATCCCTTTCAGCAGTTTATCTCCAGGATCCAGTCTATCCTAAACATTGTTATCTGCTGGTCTTTTGGAAATTTTTGTGTATAAGCTCTTTCTTTTAATCACCTAAACTAGCGTTTCTCAAACTGTGTGGCGCTCCCCCCTCTTGGGAGGCGTGACAACTCTACAAGGAGGGCACGAGCATATTGAAAAGACGAGAACAAAAGATTCTTTAAAAAATTATTAATTTACTGAAAGTAAACAAACAAAATACATCTTGACATAATAAAGAAAAAAATACGCATTTACATCGATATATTACACTTTTAAATATATCAATGCTACACAATGTATTTTATAATTAATTTAATAATACTAAGTTAAAAACAAGTATATATTAATTACCGACGACCCCACGGGCTTGTCATATATGTAATTAAAAACAAAAATTAACACTTATCTTGATAATGTTTTTACGGTTAATAATTAAACCTTGACTGCTTATCAAAAGTTTCCCGATTCACTTCCAAATGTCAACCGTATTCCCCGTAGGCACGCGTATTTGATGTATTGGGGGAGGGGGAGGAATAAAGAAGCAAAGATAATCTGGAATAAGTAAATCCTTCGCAAACATTGTCAAGGTACTCTTTTATTGCATTCCAAAGTCTTCGGAATAGTTTTACGGATAGCAGTGCACAGAAAAGATCGTACTTCGGAAAGACGTATTTATATGTCTGGGGAAATAAACGCTTTGACTTAGACAAACGTTTATATACGCCGGTGGCCCTTAAGAGGTTAAAGTTGGATTGTAAAGTATAATATTATTGAATTCAGTACATCGTTATTGTGGGAGGGGCGATGAAAATTATGATTGAATATTGGGTCGCGAATATTGCAACTTTGAGCAGCGCTGACCCAAACATTAAAGCTATTGGAAATAGCATCAAGACGAATTCACTATAACGTAAATATGAAAAGAGAGGCACTTTTATATGCAGAAAAATCTGAAACAGAGCATCGGCCACTAAAAATTTGACAGGGAAGGAAGAAATATACGTTGATGGCACAAGCAAAATTATATAATTTTTGCTTATATATCTTCCACAGTATTTTTAACAATTCTTTTAAATTCTTCTATAATACATTCTTTTGAAAAAAACCTTGCATAGCAATTGTATTGGATGGCACGGAAGACGACACCGTGTGTGAAAATGATGACGCCGGCAGTTTTTTAGTGAAAGTTTTTTTAACATCGGTAAAATAAATAAATTATTAACTTATTATTTCTCACTAATTTTTTTTAGATTTCTTAACTATCGGCTATCGATGAACCTTTTACAAAATTTATTTTTTTCCCTCAAAAACGTGTAGAGAATTGGGGGTGTGGCGTAGAATCGATGGCGGCTTAGATTCGAGTTAAATAAGTATTTCACTTCCTAAATTACATTATAAGTGTATAAATGTTTAAATTCCTTCTCCCGTTTATTGAAATTTAAAATATTCAATAATTTTAAAAAGAAAAGAAGGTTCTATAAAGAACTTTATATATATTCAACTTTCTCTCTTCATATATCAAATACTTGTGTCAAGGAATACTTTCTTAATACGCATATTTAATTGGTTTTTTTTATTTTTGAGGAAGTGACGGTTTTATTTAAGTCACACTGTGAAGCAACACGAATGATATTGACAAAGCACCTCGTAGTTTTGAACTTAGGTCAAGTGGCGAGGACGACACCTTGCTGACAAGTTCCTGATCATAATCAATAGGCTACCATGGCCCTGATTTTTTATTCGTACATTAGCAATTAAAAAAGAGCTTGATAGACTCTTGGTATGTTTTAAAAAATACAAAAAAAGTAATTTTCTTTAAAAAAAACCCCTCTTTTTTCATCCATTGGGAGTGCAGATTGGTATTTTTACCATTTGTAGATCTAGCACATCTCGAGGAGCTGGTATTACTCTTTTAAGTGCGGCACCCTATAAGCAATACCAATCACCGCAAGTAAGTTTGACCACCAGTTTCTTCCCCAAAGAGCTCTGACGATGCTAACCAGGACCAGAATTTAATTTTTCCGAGAGTGCCCAAGCCATACAGACACTCTAGGGATCTTTAACATGCCGTATAATCATACAACATGGCCGCTGTAGATTTTCTGCATCACGAAAACCCACCGACTTGGTCCGGGGTCGAACCTGCAACCTTGGGTGCTGAAGGCAAGCGTAAAATCAATCACGCCACCCAGCCGGCAGGAAAAAAAAGACTAAATTTCAATAAAGAAAGTGCTTGTAAGTTCTTTTTAATTGCAACAACTTTTTTTCGATCTACTAATTATTATTCTGAAAAATATTTTATAATTTATGCTGATGCTTATATTTAAATACAGTGCCAAAAATATACTATATAAGAGAAAAAAAACTTGAACAAGTTTTTTTAATAAGCCCTATCTAATAAAACACTAAAAATACAAAAAAGGGGGGGGGGGTATTTTGGTTAAAGCAAATAATATCCACTGTTTTTATATATGTGTAACTACAAATTAAATGTTCACTCAAAATAAAATAAAAATTAATAATTGCTAAACAATTTCTGAAGATATGCTTGATTGAAATTCTTTTCTCTAATCTTTCAAACAAACACAAAAACAAAAGAAACACTCTAAAAAAGCGAAAACAATCCAAAACTGGTCATCTTATTAAATCCAAATTAAGATAACAATGCTTACCGCATGTTTATCTAAAGAAAATAAATGTATAACAATTTTTTTCTTCGGAGAATCAATGGCAATAAATCTCTGTTCATTTTCTTTGTACTGGTTTCTTTCTGAACTCGCTAATTGGATATTTTCGGTATTAGCACACAAAAACGACCAGATACCTTTGCTCCTTTTTTATAGCATCCCTACTTAAGCACATCTTAAAGAAATTTCTTTTCAGGATCACTTAAGACAAAGCCTTTTAATTGGATTTCTAAAAGCGGGAAGTAAATTCTATAAACCCCTTTCAAAGTTAATCTCTTAGTGATACCGAGTCTAGCGCCTTTAATGTGGTTATTTTCTGATTATCTGATACATATTTAATAAGGCTTAACTCACGGGGAAAATAACAGTAAACGTGCTTAATATTTTTAAAGTGAAAATCCTAGTTTTCAATAAAAACGCAATGCTTTAAAATAAACTTTTCAATATCCTAAAGTAAACTTCTTCACTATTGGAACATAATTTTTTAAAAATAGAAGCAAAGTTTGAGTTTTAATAAGTAAATAATTTCAGAAATTGTCAATAAAAAGAGGGAAATAAGTAGTAAAGTTAATATTCAATGCTTATAATTTTAAATTTAGGTACTAAGGAAATTCCCAAACCATGTGTGGAAATTTTGTTTATACTTTGCAGTACCATATAGTTTATAATTTGTAGTGCCATAAGTACTAATATAATTATAAAAGAGTTAAAATTAAAAACTTTGCAATCAAAATTAAAAATTTTTAAAGTTTTAATTTAAGTTAAAGTTTAACATTATGCACCTTTTATTCAAACTGATTAACTTTTGACTTCACATGGACTTCAACCGATCGAGGCACGCATTGCTTTCAAGAGAAATTCTTTTGCTGCTTTCCTTAAAAAACGTTTAACGTTTCTAAATGGGATACCGTTTTTTACATACCTTTATCTTTAATACTGACCAAAATTTATAAAGTGGATTCGATTCCAGACTGCTGGAAAACTAATCTTTATGTTTTATGAAGTTTGGCACATTTTTTTTCAACCACCGCTGGGTGATCTTCGCCCTTTGAACAAGAATAGAGACCTGTTAAAATATCCAATTGTTTCTACTAAACAGGTTAACGTTCAGAGGCTTCAATGCTAGTTCTAAGATGCCTTGATAATCTTTTTTCACGCCTTTCTCGTAAAAACGAAAATCGTAGATGCCTTCATAACTTACACTCAACCAAACCATTAGGAAAGCCGGATAATGAACTCACAGCACGCATTTTAGCTTCTTTTTAGCTTCTTGGGCGGTCTTTCCTTGCGTAAATGCGGTTATTTCTGTTAATCAAAGGTTCTTCGGCGTCAAAGGTTTTCTTGTCGGTAAGCAGAACTCGTCTGTGACCATTATAAGTTTCAGACGCAACAATGCTTTTACTTTAAGGTATCTGTGGAACCTGATTTCCGTTGAAGGAAAATGGTCAAATTCTTCGATAACTTCTAAGTCCAGTGCTTCTCAAACTTTCAATATTTGCGCCCAATATTCAATCACAACTTTCATTGCGCCCCCTCCTCCATATAGCAACAATGTATTGAATTCAATTATACTATACTTTGCTGCTAAAACTAGAATACGACTTAAACCTCGTAAGTTCCACCGGTGTACATAACCCCATGTCTCACTCAGCCAAAGCGTTATTTTCCTCGAACGTATATATACGTCTTTCCGAAGTACGATATTTTCTGTACACTGCTATGCATAAAATTATTCCGAAGCCTAAGGAATGCAATAAAAGGACCTTGCTAGTGTGTCCGGGGGCATAGAGAGCGAAT
Organism: Trichonephila clavipes; assembly: GCA_019973935.1. Lineage (NCBI taxonomy): Eukaryota > Metazoa > Arthropoda > Arachnida > Araneae > Nephilidae > Trichonephila > Trichonephila clavipes. The sequence continues at coordinate 1,927,812 of BMAU01016507.1, forward strand.
TGCGTAACTTTTAATCGGTAGTTAAGGGATTAATTATAAACCAAATAAATTATCAATATAACTATCGATTTTTGTAAATAATTTTATATATATCAAAACCATGGGTCACTGGTAATTATTAAACTTGCTCTTAACTTAGTATTGTTAAATTAATTATTAAATATATTGTGTAGTATTGATACGTTTATAAGTATATTATATTAGTGTAAATGTGTATTTTATTTTTTAATTATGTAGAACGTATTTTGTTAAGCATTTTTTTAAATAATCGTTTGCCTTAGACTTTTCAATATGCTCGCGCCCCCTTTGTAGAGTTATCACGCCCCATCCCACAGTTTGAAAAACGCTGTCTTAGTCTCAGGTCTTCGTTTATAATGCAACACATTGTTCTTTTTCATACGTTACGGTCTGCAATGCTTCTGGTCTCAGAGAATCTCTTATTGGTCTGATAAATGAATAACCTTTTGATGTCTAAATCTATAACATCTTTAAAAATAAACGACCATCATTTCTTTTTTCTGATGTAGAAAAATATATGCAGCAAGCTTCTGGTCAAACAGTTAAATCTCTGACTGATGTAGAGAAACATGCGTGAAAGACAATTACAATAAAATACGTTTAACGTGAAAAAGATTACGATGAAATATCGGTTAACACGAACTAATACAGCGGGCCCGACAAATTACTATGTAATTTCATGCATTTTTTGTTCTGAACACGAATCGAAAATCACGTAACAGGAATAGATTTCCCTTTTGGAGCTGACGTTTAATGAAATGATTAAGGAAGTTTCTGTATTATTTTACTATCCTACTGCACCAGCGGAAGAATTTGTTGCAGTAGATGATGATAATGTGCTTACAGTACCAATTTTATAACGAAGACATTTTAGGGTTTGCTCAAAGTTAAAAAAATACCGTTGATGCAGATTCTGGCGAAGGAAACGTAATGGATAATGTAGCTCCTGTTCCCACATCATCCGAAATGCGGAACATCTCGAAAAGTATGCGCAGTTATTTAGACGCACATTCCAAAAGTGAAATGAACAATAAAAGGGTCGACATCAATCAATTTGTTGATTTTTTTTAAAAAAGGCATAGAAAAATACCAGATTTTTTTCCAAGTACTCAATAAGTCTTGTGTTTTGCAAAAAACTTGAAAATTTTGCTTTGAATTTCATTAAGGTATCCGACTACTTTCGGAACCGTGATTTTAAAAAAGCGCATAAATTGATAATTTTCATGATATTCAGTGTCATTCAGATTAGAATATATGCATAAAATTGTTTTAAGGACATTTTGTGACAAATCTATACGGAACTTTATCACTAACCTTCTGAGACGTCTTTTTTAGGGAAATTTAATTCCCTACCTATTTCCAATCAGCTCCAAAAAGAGGACAGGGATTCCGTGTTATGCAGATTAGATAAAGTATTTAAGTCAAACGGAATAGTAAAGTGAGAGGCAGTAGGAAAGAGGGATTGAAGCAGGAAGTTATAATAGTGAAGTTAGAGATTTATTATTGTGAAGATTTCTAGGTGGATAAATTAGGCTCAGGAAGAGCTGAGATTCAGTGTGGTAAATATTGATTTATAATTAAAGTCTCATTAAAGTTTTATATTAGGAGTGAGATTAAAGTTAAATGTTCAATAGGAACATTATTGAATATAATTCTGGGATCTCTTATTGCGGTAATATCTGCGTGATCGATATTCTAATTGTTAATTAATTGGATCAGTAAATATTTAAGTTAATATAAAGTAAAGTCCCATTTAAACCTCATAAAGCTATTTGAATTATTTGTTATTAAAAGTCTTTGATTCTATTTGGGAAAGATAACCAAATAAAGAAAGTTATTCATAAAAATGGCTACTGGTTCTTCTTTGACTCAAAATTATTCTCGTTCTCAAAGTGAGATCCAAGGGGATCTTCACAATTTTGACAAAAAAAATTTAAATAAAATATTTTGGCAAAAAATTAACTTAGAATAATCTTTTTCCCAAATGTTCTCCTTTCGTGAAAAATGTTTCTATTATAATAATATTTTGCCTGTATATAGCTCAGACCTCTCTACAGAGGCTCAACTAGAATTTTTGAAAAATTCACATTATTTTCAGAGTTACGATCGAATGAAATAGTTATTCGCGTTTTTTTTTAAAAATTGCTCCCCTCTGTTGTCGTAAAATATGAATAAATCCACTTCTAACTTACGTATTTCAAAACTTCTAGTTGAGCCTCTGAACAGAGGTCAGAGCTGTATACAGGCAAAATATTATTCTAATCGAAGCATTTTTCACAAAAGGAGAACATTTGGAAAAAAGATTATTCTAAGTTAATTTTTTGCCAAAATATTGTATTTTAATATAAATTATTTTTGTCAAAATGTTCTTAAAACAATTTTATGCATATAGTCTAATCTAAGTGACACTAAATATCATGAAAATTATCCATTTATGCGCTTTTGAAAATCACTGTTCCGAACGTAGTCGGATACCTTAAGGCTGTCTTCGGCTAATGCTAAAGAATAGGACCCAATTTAGGAATATTTTTTCAGATATAAAAGTACTTAAACATTAATATTATATTCTGGCTTCACCATCCTGTAGAGAGTCCCTTATTCTATCATACTACTCCTTTTTATCTGAGTTGATACATTTTTTGTATAATAAAATATGTTTTGCATTTTATACCGTAACGCTAAAAGAGCCCTTCACATGTTAAAAAGTTTACGCTCTTATATATATGGCGAAAACAGCCTTAAGTTCTTGTGAAGGCTTTTGTTTTATTATTTTCATTATAAATGCATACATATATACATATCTATGTAAATAAAATGCTTTCTCTAATTAACCTAATTTTGTTGAATATATTGCATGTTTCGTAAACATTTCAACGAACGAGTGGGGGTGAAGCCGCCGCTAGTGGAACTGTTGGTCTCAGGTTCAAAACCTACCGATTGCTACTCGCCGGTTTCTTTAATTTGATTTAAATTGACTCTCTGGAATTTTACAGAGAGTTGCAGCGTATATGCAAATTTATGTCAGTTTAAGTACTTCTGGAATATTCTAGAAGTCACCACTGTATCATATATAAGCTGCTTCCCTCGAGCTGGGGGTCAGTTTGTCTGGTGTACGATCAAGTAGATCACGCCTGCCTTCTTGCATTCGTTAGATTCTCATTGCTCTATTCAGCCGTAATATTTCTACCTGTTCGATTGATACCTTCACGCCAATATGATTTTTTTGCAATATCCCTTAACACGAAAAAAAATTTCAGTCCCCCTAGTTTCGTGTCTAATGGTTTCCACCCTACATGAAAAATATTACAGACTATCACAAATTTTTGAGTTAGAACCTATGATACAGCTAAATAAATATTGTTACGTTGATCGGAGTTCGAGAGTTTTATGTAAATAAATCGCAAAGAACAAGATACTTCTTTAAGAACGATGAGAATTTATTGTCGACAAAACAATCCTTTAAATACAGGCTTCAACAACAAAATTCGCAGAATAGATATCAGAAGGACTTCAACCTTCAACAGCATTTGGACACAATTACCAGTGTCTAAAATACAAGTATGAAATACAAATATGGGAAATATTATTCACAAGTACATGCTCGTTCAACGTCCGAAGTAATCCCTAATCGCTTCAACGGTCAAGCAAGGCAAGACTACTAGTCACTAATCAGAGTAATGCTCACTAATCGCCGATAAAAAACATACTGATCAATTTGGTGAGCGCGTCTCCCTATTTATAACTCTAGCGGAACCTTCGAGAAGGTTTACTTGCGTCATACATCGTGAAAATAGTGAATTTCTCCACTAATTTCCAGAAGAATCCAGAGGGTCCCGAACTCGCGAAAAATAGTCGCCAAAAATGATGCCAACTTAGCTGTATCGCCAAGATTTCGTCAATTTCCCATTGAATCTCCATTATAACGTACGGGAAGGCGTTGCTTGTGAATATTACAATTTTAACATAAATTAAATATAACATTGAGTAATATAAATGCATTACACATCCAAATACAGGTTATTTACACTATTTACGCAAAATTCGTAACAATACTATTTTTAGAATTCCTAGACGAACTTAATTAACAATATACAAATGAAGTCATAAATTCTTTTTAATATTAAAAAGTGTCATAAAAAACTAAATGTATTTTCGAGCTCAAAATTCTGACGCTGGTTTCTTTCAATATTAATTTCAATACTTTTGACTCTTGTAAGTATAACTTAAATGAATAATTGAATCACACTTAAGTCTTCATATTATATATTGAAAATGCGAATTACCTTAAAAGGTTCTACTTTAAAGATAGCATTATTATTTCAAAAAGCGTTCCACTAAATCTCAAATGTTTATCAAATAACAAAACACACTAATTTTTTTTACAAACTGGAAGGAAATCATATATATATATATATATATATATATATATATATATATATATATATATATATATATATTAAAATTTAATTTAACAATAGACAGTTTTTTTCCACGTCAGTATATATTAATCATTTTGAATTTAATATAAATTTGCCTTCATATTAACTTATCTTCAACCAAGTAATACTTTATTTAATCAAATTCACATTTCCGTAGTAAATTTTCTAACCAAGCACTTGAAAAAAAATAATAAAATAAAAATAAAGAAAATCTTTATTGAAAAGTTGCGTAGGTAAATGTATTACGGTTGAATATTAAAGTTTTCATCCTAATCCATAATTCAAAAACTTCAGAAGTTTTGACAGCTATAAATTATTCAGAGAAAGAAGTGAAAGGAAGAGATGGAACGCAGACGAGAATTTTAGAACAGTGTTGCAGGTCCCGGTTTCTCCAAAATTAATGTTCGATGAGAACATTTTTCCTTTTCCAGATAAAATTTAAGAACTCTGAGAAAATACCCGTGAGCTGTTTTACAGCCTTTGAAAAATTCTAAATGCAGCTGTCTGAGTTGATAACTATTTTAAAAGAGTAAAAAGAAAGCTCGTTTTGTGCCTTCGTAACGAGCGTTAAGGAAATGCCGATCTTCTTCGATATGCTTTTGACGGATTTATTCAAATGTCGGTTTTGGAGAAGTGTCTATTATCATAGAAAGAGTATTTCAATGTCGTATTCATGAGGATTCTTCACAACTTCTGGTATTAGAATAAAATTTTTTCACACACACACACACACACACACACACACACACACACACACACACACACACACACACATATATATATATATATATATACTGCTCAAAATAATTAAAGGATATTGCGGTTATAGATGGATCTTGTGACTGGGAAACTTTTTAGCTGATTGATACATGGTCGACAGACGTAGTAGGTTATATGAGAATAAATTACACATGCTTGGCAGAAAAAATGCATTTTATTGCGCATTTGTGTACAAAAGCAAAAAAAAAACATAATTTGTGCATATGAGAAAAAAAGAATAAGAAAAGGTGTTTTCTTCAAAGGAAATCATTTTCAGTAGTGGGGTATGGTTTCCATGGACGGCCAGCAGCGTTGAACACCTTTGAGGCATGGAATCAATGAGGCTATTTAGCACGAGTTGGGGTATTCTGTCCCACTCTTCCAGAAGAGCTCTTTCCAGTTCTTGGAGAGTTTGTGGGGGTGGTTGGCGGTCAGCAACTCGTCTTCCTAGAGCGTCCCAAACGTGCTCTATTGGATTCCTGTCTGGAGAACACGCTGGCCATTCCAATCGTACCATTCCTTCCTCGAAAAGGAAATCCTCCACCAGGTTGGCACGATGTGGCTTGCAGTTATCGTCCATAAAAATGAAGTCATCTCCGATTGCTGCAGCGTAAGGGACTACAATAGGTCTGAGGATCTCATCCCTATATCGGCGAGCAGTCATAGGTCCATCTCGAATGATGTAGAGGTCTGTGCGCAGGTCAATGGAGATGCCACCATACACCAACACTCCCCCACCGCCAAATCTGACACTTTCGTGCACGAACGCAGGATTATTCCTACTGCCACGGTCCCTCCAGATGAAAATACGCCTATTATCCGGATGAACAGAAAAACGAGACTCGTCAGAAAAAAGATAATTGCTCCATTCATTTCCCCTCCAGTTCACATGCTCTGTTGCGCATTCCCTGCAATCGCGACGATGCCATGATGTTAGTCTAACACATACCATCGGTCGGCGAGCATACAGACCTACACCATGGAGCCGGTTTCGGACAGTCTGAGTTGAAACCGTGGTGCCAGTAGCCGAGCGAAGGTGTTGTTGGAGAAGAGTAGCGTTCATATTTCGGAGTCTCCGAGTCGTTAACACTAAATAACGACCTTCATTGGGCGTTGTTGCCCGTCTACGACCTTGTCCTGGTTTCCGGCCTGCATTTCCAGTCTCCAAAAAACGGTTCCAGATCCTAGAAATCACACTTTGTGACACTCCAATGTCTTGCGCTACTTCGGCTTGAGTTTGGCCCCCTTCTAACCTACCAACAAGTCTCCAAGCTTCTGAATCGGTTAAATGACTTCGCTGAGACATCGTACTCGTCGAAACAAAGCAGTCACTAAATGCCGATCATCCTTGTCTTCATTTCAGTTGAAAGTCTAATTTCATTCACTGCTGATGAAGCGAAGTTTTTGACGTCGAACTCAAAATTAGCATACTCCACAGTTTGAAAATCAAAAAAGTTGCATTTGTGATTCTCTTCTTCCATTTTCGGCAAAAAAAAAATTCGCTTATATCTTTATTTTATATAAAACTTACAATATCCTTTAATTGTTTTGAGCAGTGTATATATAAATGTATATATATATATATTATATATATATATATATATATATATATATATATATATATATATATATATATATATATATATTATATATATTATATATATATATATATTATATATATATTATATATATATATATTATATATATATATATATATATATATATATATATATATATATATATATATATATATATATATATATATATATATATATATATATACATACATATAAAGAGTGTTTTTCCCAGGTATTGAAGTTTAAGTTGGCATTACTTTCCAAGATGGCGACCGATTTAACAGCTGTCAAGTGATTTATTCTTAGTTTGGTTTGGCAATTTATCATGAATAGACTCATGCCTGAACAACGCTTTTAGATTCGTCGAATGGGCCCAAAACGATATTGCCGTTGTTCCCGATTTTCATAAGCGAATTTTGTTTAGCGATGAAGCGCTTTTCTGGTTGAATGGCTACGTCAACAAACAAAACTGCCGCATTTAGAGTGAAGCTAATCCACAAGTGTATGTCGAAACACCGTTACATCCAGAAAAACTGACTGTTTAGTGCGCTTTATGGGCTGGTGGAATCCTTCTTCAAAAACGATGAAGGCCACAACGTTACAGTCAATGGTGATCGGTATAGAGCCATGATTACTAACTTTTTCATTCCTGAATTGAACAATCATGATGTCCAGGAGCTGTGGTTCCAACAAGACGGCGCAACATGTCACACAGCTCGTGCCACAATCTATTTATTGAAAGACACGTTTGGTGACCGCCTAATTTCACGTTTTGGACCTGTGAATTGGCCTCCAAGATCTTGTGATTTAACACCGCTAGACTATTTTCTGTGGGGCTATGTAAAGTCATTGGTCTATGCGGATAAGCCACAAACGCTTGACCATTTGGAAGACAACATTCGCCGTGCTATTGCCGATATACGGCGCCAAATGTTGGAAAAAGTCATCGAAAATGGGACGTCCAGATTGGACTACATCCGGGCCAGCCGTGGCATTCCTATGCCAGAAATCATATTTAAAATGTAATGCCACAAGATTATCTTTCGAATAAAAAAAAAAAATTCATGTCAATCGAATAATACATCGTTGTTTTATTGGAATTTAAAGTTTTATACCTCTAAAAAAACACCCTTTATATATATGTGGCATGCAGCCAAAGCCAAGCAGTCTTCGCGCGCAGGCGCAGCAAACAAAAACTAAAACTCTTGGACATTAGAGCAGATTTGGAGAGAGAGAAAAGGAGAACGCGAGAGGTGCGCGAACAGGCGTTACCTTCTGAATATCATCGTCAAACTTATCTGTAAAAACTTATCTACCTTTTTAATTAATTTTTTGTTTAATGTTAAATAAACCATAAGAGAAACGTATTGGACCCCTTGTTGTCTCCCACAAATTATGGGGGCTCGGCCGCGATCGATAAAATTTCGATTTTGAACCAAAGTCTGGACAATGAACAACAGCGTCCGTGAAGGAGACGCTCCGCCATTTTCGGAAACTTCGTTCAACCTGTGTAGAGGTTGAATTTTTCAACTTCATTCCGCCTGTGTAGAGGTCGGAACAAATAACAAAATAACCTGTGTAGAGGTGTATTTTTCAACGAACCATCGACAAATATTCCACCTGTGTAGAGGTCGGAACAAATAACAAAATAACCTGTGTAGAGGTGTATTTTTCAACGAACCATCGACAAATATTCCGCCTGTGTAGAGGTTGGAAAACCCATCGACGAAAATTCCGCCTGTGTAGAGGTTGGAACCACTCACAAACACCTGCGAAGAGGTGTCAATTTGAACAATTTCAAGAACTATTTTTCATCTAACGATATAACCTGCGAAGAGGTGAAATCAGTGGATTCACAACGTTTTTATTGGATACATCGTACGTGCGAGCAACAAGGGAGCCAGAAAAAAAAAAAAAAGGTAGGATCTTTCTAAATTTTTCTAAAATGTATAAAAACGCTCTTAAAGAGGATCTCATAAGAGTTGTTGAGAATCTAGACGGTACTGTGGAAAGTACTGACACTATAGTTAAACTAAAGACTAAAATTGAGAACAGTAGTACATTTGAAAGTGATCCAGATTTCGTTAAAACTTTAATTCAAAACTGTATAGATGAGAGAGTATCGCAAAACGAAAGAGAGGTAACTTCAGAACAAAAAATTGAGCTCGCGAAACTTCAGTTAGCAAAATTAGAAAAAGAAATCGAACTTCAATTGGCTAAAAATAAAGCATTAAGTTTAAATCCTGCAGCTAAAGTCGAAGAAAAACAGTTCGAAACTAACATAGAAAATATGATAAAAGTATAAAAACTTTATCTCTTCCTGTTCCCACCAGATCTGAAAATTTTAATCTGTTCTTCCAATCATTAGAACGCGCATTTTTAACCAAGAAAATAAATGACGAATATAAATCTGAAATTTTAATAAATCTTCTGGGCGAAAGAGCTCATAACGTCTTACTGTATATTAAAGAAGAGGAATTAAATGACTATGAAAAACTAAAATCTATAGTACTCAGAGAATTCCAATTAACCCCTCGCGAGTGTTTAAACTCATTTAAAAATGCTGTAAAATCATCAGGCGAGACATACATCCAATTTGCTGCAAGATTGACGGCAAACTTCCAATATTATTGTTCGTTAAGAAAAGTTAATTCCTTTGAATCTCTATGTGATCTTATAATTTCTGATAAATTATTTGAAACTTTAAATAAGGAAACTGCAACTCATATTGGCATTCGAGAAGCAGAAGATTGGTTTAGGCCTATTGATTTAGCTAAAGAGTGTGATATTTATATTTCATCTAGAAGCGGATCACATAAAGAAATTCCTATTACTTATGGATATACCCAAGACCCCTTTAAAAATAGATCACAAAACTTTAAACCAAAGGTTAAAGAGAACTATCCCCAATATCATGAAAGAGAAAATAAAAATTGCTTTATATGCGGTGATTCATCTCATTGCGCAAGAGACTGTGAGAAGCGTTTTAAACCTAAAGAATCTAATGATCACATCCATAATAAAATAAACGTGAATACTTTGAAAATCGAGAGCGAAAAACAAAATAGCGATGAATGCGCAAATCTTCAATACGTAAACATTTTTGTGGAAAATCAGCCCGTAACAGCATTGATTGATTCAGGTTGCCAGATCCCAGTTTTAAATTCCTCACTAATTAGAGTGCAAACACCTTCCGAAGAGATCATAACATTAAGTTCATGTTTTGGCGAACAGCGTATGGTAGAAGTTAAACCCATAAATATTTCTCTTAATCAACACTCTCCTAGCTTAAGTGTGAGAACGGCAATATCACCGACCTTGACCGAAGAATTTATTATACATCCCAGTGTATATTCTGAAATAGAGAAACTAGGCCACGCAAAGAGCGATGTTTTATTGAATGAAAGTGAATCCTCTTTAGGTGCTCATGCTTATGCTTATTCTAGTGCTATTTCTTTTCCAAATGTTTCCGTTTCAAATGTGATAGAAAACTCTAGTTATGATTTGTCACATGTTAAAAACTTTAATACTAGAAATGATTCGAGTTCTCTAATTAAGGATTATAAATGTAATAAAATTAAGATTACTAAGTTAAAATTGAGTATTGTAAGAGAAAAATGTTCTGATATAGTATTGTGTAAGAAAGCCAATGGTGCCATGAAAACGAGTTCCGTGGAATTTATCTCCCACTCACCTAACCCTTTACCTATGAAGAGTAAACATCGACGATTTGTGCTGCTCCGAAAAATTTTTGAGCCCTGGCAGTGGAAGCGAAGGAAAAAGAGAAATCGTTTTAAACAGACGTCCAGAACTCTACAGAGGAAAATATCGATGCGTTCAACCAAAGATCAACTTGTTAAAAAGACGTTCTTATGCCTGTGAAACAATGTGTTTTCCTGTGGAACCTTCCGGATGTCGAAGAGGTGCCTTCACATGATGGAGAAACTGTCTAGTTCAACAAAATTATGATATGTTTAATCTCTATATATTTGTCGTATAGTCCTTGTCTGTTCCGTTTTTTTTTTTGTATGTTTCAGATTCTCCTCTGGTCTCCATGGAAATACCGCTGCGGACAGCGTACGGTCAGAATGGCCGTTGTGGCATGCAGCCAAAGCCAAGCAGTCTTCGCGCGCAGGCGCAGCAAACAAAAACTAAAACTCTTGGACATTAGAGCAGATTTGGAGAGAGAAAAGGAGAACGCGAGAGGTGCGCGAGCAGGCGTTACCTTCTGAATATCATCGTCAAACTTATCTGTAAAAACTTATCTACCTTTTTAATTAATTTTTGTTTAATGTTAAATAAACCATAAGAGAAACGTATTGGACCCCTTGTTGTCTCCCACATATATATATATATATAAATAATTATATTTGTTTGAAAAGCAGCAACTACTATGGAGTTATTTAATTGCCTGGACATTTTTATTTAATTATTTAGTACAATATAGAATTGAAAAACGTTAAAATCGTGCATACGATATTTAAAACAAAAAGGCGCAAAAATATATTTCATATTTCTTTTCCCTATCCACTTTTTAACTAAAAATGATGTGTCGATAAAACTACCATTGACTCAAATCTCCTTTTTCAAAAACAACTGATTTCGAATTTCGTACGGTTAATTGTTGCTATAATATATTTAATTTTCTTTCCTTTTTGTGTAACCATGGCAATTCAGGAAAGCAGCAGTATTAATGAAACGATAAATTTTGACCGGTGATTTTAATATGATATTTTCAGTGAGCTGATCAATTTTAAAACATATTCTGAAAATTATCAGAAATAGGTGCGGTAATTTTTTAAAGCAGTGTTTTTTTTTTTTTGTCAAAATTATAAATCTTTAATTTATGCCTGAAGTATTTTTATTTTTAACTTTAGTTTGATTAAATATAAATTTTTTTAAAATATTTATATTGGTAAATTTGAAAAAGAATTGCTAAATATGAAAAAAATATAAAATACTTGTTAAATTAGAAAACATATTCTTTGATATATTTTATCTCTTAGTATATTCTCAATATCAAAGAAGTAGATTAATTAGATAAATAATTGAAATTTTACGAATTTCACCTGGACAGGAAAGAAATATTTGCAATTCTGTTTTTGAAGTAATCACATTGCATACAAGTTCATACTTCTCTATACGTATTTTATTTTACGATTTTTGATACCGATACAAGCCAACACTCTCATTTAAACTTTAAAAAATTAGATACAAAAATTCTCGGTTTACTCACGGAAATAGGGTACATTTAAAACCTTAAAAAATGTATAAATTCTGAGTTCAATTTTTTAAAAAAAAATAAGTATTGCTTTGATTCAAAAATGCATACCTACTTTTGTTACATGTACTATAAGCAAAAGATAAAAAAATTCAAAGCATTAGGCACAATAGAAAAAATGCCTTAGCAATTGAAATGAAGACAAACTAGTTATTTTATCTTTCTGAGATAAGTCCGTTTAAAGTTTTGTTTTTATAGGAATGTGAATAAAAACCAACATAAAAGCTATAATAAGTCTGCGTTTTTTAAGTTTAGAGCTTTCAAATTTTGTGAGATCACAGAAATGTGTATAAAGAATAAATTAGGCTATAAAAATTAGATTTGATTTTTTGACCGATTTTTGTCAATTGAATCGTACTGTGTCCTCTTAACGCGTTAAATACAGTATTTCCTTTACAAATGAGTATGAATGTTTTCGTATATTTATTATTATCTTATTTCAAAACTGAATAAAAATATTTTTGTAACAAGTAACATTACAGAATTGTAAAGGAAAATAGTTTAGTGGTTATTATAATACTCTGAAATGAAAATAGAAAGGAAAAAAAAAGTTCATCTGTACGTACACTAGAAAAGAAATGCCCAACAACACATGCGAGTCGTGTTTTATTCACTATCAGAGAAAGAGCAAAGCGAAAAGTATTCTTCCCTAAAATCTGCTTACGATGTAAAAATGCTTTAACAGCTTTGACATATACAGTAATGCAACTCTTTGCTTTTATACGTTGTGTCCAAAGGACTGCCACTCCAACTGGTCGAAATCGTTACGACCAACATTTCGAATAACACCAGATACCTACAGAATGAGTGATGGGTAGTGATTTCGAGAAATCGACTTACAGGAATTGGAAGAAGCTGGAAGAAATTGAAATTTTCCATTTCCCTAGTCGTATCCAGGAGAACTCATCGATCGTTTCAATGGACTTAACAGACAGGAAAAAATATCTTGTTAAAGATATTTTGAAATACTTTGGTATCACGCGGATAGTCAAGAATGGAAACGTTGGACATCGGATATGAAACAAACTACTCATTTTAGAATTTTTTTATTCCAAAATTTTGTAGTTTTCCTAAAATTGATTAACGTGCGTATCATTTCAGTTTCATTGAAAAAGATTTTAAAATTTTGTTATGGAAAATATTAAGATTCATATATCTCCTATATTTATCACCATATTCATTTCAACGCTTAAATGTTTTAATAATTCTGACTATTTGAATTATAGACTTGTATAATAAATTCTGCTGGTATAATAAATTATACCAGCTAATTATACCAGGTTATAACTTGCTGGTATAATAAATTCGATAAATTTATTTCTGTATTTGTAAAATATTTCTAACTTCCTTTTCAAGAACGATCTGTACATATTTAATCGACTAATATCACATGCACATATATATTTCCGTAATGATTCTCAATTACTTTCTAAACTACTTCTCAACAGCCAACACAATTATCTAGCTTCTCACTACAATCAAACAAAACGCAGTCCGTCGTGTTAAAACTCTCCCAAGAAACTCTATTCTTGGTACAGAAGACCACGTTCTGTGTGCGTCGGTCTAGACAACAAAGAAACTCAATTTCCTTAACGCTAAATTCAAAGTCCAACGCTCCGTGCTTCCAAAACAAGGGACTCTCTGACCCCTCACCGTCTTGTTCGATGGTCAATCACCTTCTCCCTAAAAGCAGCAACCAACAACCAAAACCGCACAGAATAGTGCCAGCATTCCATAATCTTCCACCAACAGTAGCCAGACACTACAATTTCTCTGTGAAAGAAATATTATCATTTCTTGGATTTATAAATCATTAGTTTCCTTATAGTAATTACTAATATTTAAGTCTCATGGGCTAAATTTATATGACGCCATAATCACATGATAACTGCAGTCACATATTTCCAGCCATAAATTCACGCGACGTCATAGTTACATCATAAATACAACCAGGTATTTCCAACCAATCAATTCATCTACTTCGATGTTGTCAACTTGACTAAAATGTGCCCCCGAACAGCTTCAACCACAGAGGTACTTTGGAATCTGAGAGAAGGAGGTATAAGCTCACGTGTTTACCTCACCTCCTTGTCTATGGCTCAAAATTATGATTCTGAGTGTTGGCAATAGCCCTGGTGTAGCTCTATCGCAATGTTAAGGGCAGAAAAAAAAAAGAGCTGAAGTAAAGGGATGATAAAGTAATGAGAATGATATATATGCACTACACACACACACACACACACACACACACACACACATATATATATATATATATATATATATATATATATATTATAAATGTGAAAGTTTGTCAAAATCTTTGTTAGTCTTTCACGCAAAAACTACTGAATGGGGATTTTAATGAAACTTTACAGTAATATAGCTTATACATCAGAATAGTATATAGGCTATAATTTGTAGCATAGACTAAAATTTATAAATATTTGGGGAAAGTGTCAAAAATATAACGATATTTGTCAAGTAAGTAGGAAAAAATTCTGTCTTCTGCTAGCAATTCTGGCATGCGCTGCAAAAAAAAAAAAACCACGTCTGCATATATCTATCTTTTGTTTGTGAAAAACCTTTTTTGTTTTGGCTACGCAAGGTGCTCGCTTCTAATTAATTCCTCTGATATAATGCCTATTTTTTTTATTTCAGAATCAAACTAAGTTTTGAAGGGAGAGGTTGTTATAAATCTCTCTTTATTTTAATGTTTTTTTTAACATCTTATTATGCACATTTGGTAGTAAGAAATTGATCTTTTTCCAAATAAATGCTTTTCTCAGTTCTGATACTTAAAGTAAATAAGCTTTCTCTTTCACACTGCATCATTTGGACAAATTTTCAAAATTTATTTGTGGTTAGTAGTTAATTATAACGCTATAATTTTAACTGAATAGGCAGATATAGTTATTTTTACACTTAAAAACGCAATAACTATTGTTCTGTATTTCTTGGAGTGTGAGAGTGAGTGAATATTAATGTTGCACTGTTCAGCTACACGAGGGCTTCTGGCAACGGATCACGTAATTTTGAACCATAGTCAAGTAACGTGGACGACATCTGAGCTGGCACCCCTTTCTCCTAACTACCACATCACACCAACTTAGAAGGAAAATTCTACCAATAATTAGCAGGAATATTCTTTGAAATCCACTCTTCCAAGATATATGGCAGCACGGGTTCCATGATGAGTATTTTAGCGGAAAAAATAGTTTGCCAAAATTTAAGTGTCTTATGTTTTTGTATGTTAATGAAGACCTTAGAAAATGATTTGACTACTTATTTTAAGTGAACGATATATATAATTAATTTTACAGTGGAATATCTTTATTTAATTTATTAGCTCTAACGGATTAAATTTCCCAAAGTGGAGTATTTTGTTTATGTATATCCCTTAATTTTCAATGTAGTGATCCAAAAAAAATATTGTATGAAAAAAACTGCAGTAAATCATTATGCTCATTATGCGGTGGATAAAGTATTAACGTGCATCGCTCCCCTACAGGGTGGGTCTTACAAAGCTCTAATAAAGCTCGAGTTATGAAAGTAGCTGGGCATTTGCCAACTTGACTCTATCGTTAAAATTTCGCTATGTTTTTCATTGGATCGTCATTATAATTTAAGAAACGGCGTTGCTTGCGAATATTACAATTTTAACATAAAATAAATACTACAGAAAGTAATATTAATGTATTATACTTTCAGATAAAAATTATTTACACTATTTTAAGCGTTCATTACACAAAACTTTTAACAATGTGTTACTTTTGCTGAGCAGATATCAGCTTAGGAAGGTATTTTCAAAAATCAACCCTCAAGAGTCTTACGGGGAGTTATAAATAAAAAAAAATCCTTTTTATCAGCTATTAGACCTACATACTTAAAATTTAACAAAGGTTTTTAATTTCTCTTTTTTTTGTTACCTGAGTTACGCCAAAAGCTTTTTCTGTTTAATTTGCAATTCACGTAAAATTAACTCATTAAAAACTTCTTTATCCTTCAATCTGTGTTGTTTAATTTTTCAGTTCACCCGTGCGAAGAACGGGTATACCAGCTAGTATATATATATATATATATATAGTTCCTCACTACCTGTCCACTATGCCAAGTAATGGCTTCATGATTCAATAAAATTAAACGGAAAACAACTACTGTAACCGCTTTTGTCATAACTGTAATTGACTATCCTAAACAAAAGAAGGGCTCTCTAGCGACCACTCAACTTCAGTACAGGCCAAGTGAGAAAAGAATGTGATAACTATGAAAATCGTCCATACTCTTTGTCCTTAATTTTTGTAAATGACACTTGTTGTCTTGTGAGCATTAAAACGGCGAATTTAAGACTAACTTTTTAGGCCTTTATCGCCAGTTTGTTTCAACTACATTTACTAAAATGGATTATAGCAAATAGTAAGTTAATTTTTTGAGTAATTGAAATATAACCTTTTTTAAAATCGCATATAGAAGAAAATTCGAATAATCCGTAAAAATTATGAACTTTATCTGCAACAAGTTCAAAAAAATAATAATAATAAAAAAAAAATACAGTTATAAGCTTTGGCAAAATGGAGAAACCAATCAATATAGAGTTTATAATTATATTCAAATCATATAATAAACAATAAAACATCGATAAATCATTATTAAAAAGTATATACTGATGCGATTTATTTTTCTGTGACATATACCATACTCTGCACTTTCTCATGAGTTACCGATGTGAAGATCTCATAAAAGTAAAGTAAAAAAAAAAAAGAAATATTCGAAAAGTACCACACCAACTCTTACTTTCTCTGAGATGCATTATTCAAGAACTCTCAATGAAATATTCAACAGATAGTACTCTTCTTAACTTAAAACGGTGCTCTATTCTTCCGATAGAGGGCGCCATTAAAGATAAAAGGAGGAAAATGTTTCATTAAGATATTAAATTACTAAAACTTAAAATCGGCTTGGAGTCAATTCACGATGAAATGCAGAACTACTAAGAGCATCTTATCTGTTCAATTCTTTTTATTTTTATAAATTCTTCTCTTTTATTTGTGCTCATTGAAAATTCCAAAAGAATTGAAAATCAATGCAACAACTGGATATGTCCGACGCATAACAAAAAAAGTTTTTCCATTTAGTGAAAAAGATTTCAAAGAGTTTCGTGTTTTTGTGAGGAATGAATTTTTTTAATTAACAATGCCGTAGGGAAGTCTATTGGGCATTCGAATTATGTTCGGTTTTTTTCTTCTTCTCCCCCCACCTAGAACTTTACGTATAAGTATCTGAATAGTTTGCGGGATAAGGTAATGGATAATGGGTAAGGATAGTTTAAAATATTCACACACACACACAGGTTGCATTTAATCAAGTGTTTTTCGATATCGGTTGCGACATTTCAAGAATATTTCGGACTTTTTTTTTATAACATTTTTGCTTTAAGCTATTGCTTTGAAGTTTGTTTTAAGTCAATGGTTTTTAAGATTTAAGAGATTTTTTTTTTCAAATTAAAAGAAATTTGTTTCTATTGGCAGTCAAGCTATTTATTAAACTATACTTCCAGTGCTTTTTAGTATCATCACATATTTTCTATAATAAAATACAAAAATATTTTACAACGGTGCAAAAATTTTATTTATAAATAAAATTTTTGAAACGAAAGTATTACTAATTTACTAAATGCATGCGTACTTTTTGTGTGTTTCAAATAAAAAAGAACAATAAAAACAACAGTTATTTGAAGGTACATTTTTTAAAGGGGGAAAAAATAACAGTATGATAAAAAAATGGTTATTTTGTCTTTGATTTCCAGTTTACAAATGAAATTGATACACATCTTCTAAAAAGGAAGAGAGTATTTATTAATATCGCATTTTAAAGAAGCGTGAAAGCTTTTAAAGATGAAACTCATTCTGATCAAGCTACGAAGACGTCATATGAGTCCTCACCCCACTCTCCTAACTTTCACACCACTCCATGAGAGAACATTGAGCCTCGAGAAGATTCAACGAGCATCAGCTCCTCTACACGGCGGGTCTTCAGTGGCATTAGGATTCGAAACCATTATTCGACAACAACAGCCGACAACAACAAAGTAAATGAGTTCGTGACCATGAACACTAGCCTGTCATGGTTAAGAAAAATAGAATGAGATATTTTATAATAAACCAAGCATGACTCACCAAACAGGTAATCTTAGTTGCAAATTACAAACCCGAAACAGATTGGTTTTATTCACATACAGTGGCGTAACGTACACCCCCACTTCGGGAGGGTTCTAGGGGTCCCAAAGCCTGACTGCCTCCAAGTCCCTACCCTTCGTAAAATCCAACTTGGGGCCCAAAACCTGACTTTGCAGGAGGCCCCAAATGTTCTCCGTTACGCCACAGTTCCTATAATATATTAAATTAAATTGAAAAAAGAAATAAGTTTTCTCAAAATTACAATTCTAAGAAAGCTTTCCAAATAGAATATATAAGTAAAATAAACACATTAAAAAAAAGATCTTAAGTATCATACACCTAAAGGAATGTTTTTGATATATTAATGTAAGAAACAAGAATTTCAAATCAAATTATGGATGATTAGCAAATAAGGGTGTTTTTTTCAAGTAAAATAAACTCATCAAGTATAATTAGACTAGACATTTTTTTTTGTTTCAATACCAGTTATAATATGTTGAAGGAGAACCATACAAAAGTAATATAATATACTAATTTAGTATCTTGACTTATCTATGGTTTTAGTAATATACTTGCAATGCAAAATAACAATCTTAGAACAGTAAAATTAGATAAATTCATCGTTATAATGCAAATGTTTTGCATAGTTTCGAATTAAGAAAATGAACAAATGCATTAGTAAAAGTCTTATCCAAATCTGCTCTTCATTAATGTAAATTAATAAACTGATTATCGAAAATAACAAGGGAAATTTTTAAAATTCAAGTCTTTGAAAATTTATAAAGATAAAATGTAAAGAACGTGAGGATGAATAATTTTAAGAATGCGTTTCCCATTTGCGAACTTTAAATAAAAAAAAAAATCTGTGCCTCCATTTTTTTGTGATATTCGCAGATTTCCTCAAGAATATATATAACATGAAGAAAGTTAGCTTTAAAAGACAAATAAGGTAAATCGATGGAAGATGCCACACTTAAAGAATTTTCGATTAGTCCATTGGAAATTTAAATAACAAGACCATAAAAAACACACTTTATTTTTCAATATTTAATTGTTTATGCATACAAGTTACTTCTCCTTTTAGTGTGAAAATAAATAAGATATTTAATGTTAAATTCATTTACTTGTGGCATCTTCCCAATATATATGGGGAAGATGTCACCAGTTAAGAAGTAAGATGCAAGAACACCACAGTAAGTAAAAAAATAAGACAAACATTGCCAAATTAAATGTGAAGTAACTATAACTATAGAAAAGTAAGAAAACAAAAATGAAATTCTTTCATAATTAGTTTACTAAAAACGAATTTTCCTGCAGAACAGTCAACAGCAGGCTGAAGTAGTAGTCGACTTCAGCCTATGTAGATCCCCTGTGCTTTCCTAGCAGCATAATTATTAACTGTAGCTATATTTTATGCGATAGTATACAGTGTCATAAAATGAAAAAAAATAATTAAAGTTAATTTCATTTATTTATGAATAATGTGGCGTCTTCCCCGAAGAATAGGGAGCATATGCCACACACGCTTATTTCCTTATTGCTGCAGTGTTATGGCCGTTTCTACAAGCATCGTATGTGTGGCATTATGCGTAGCTCAATTACATTGCTAATATCTTATTTAAAAAAAAACACGTTTAGGAACTTAAAATATGAGGAACAGAATATTCTGAAAGTTGTACTCACCACTATAAATGCTCACAAGATCGAAAAATAAGGCCATTAAAGACGATTAATTCAGATAAATTCACAAGCCACTCTTAATGTTGGACCAGACTCTTCCCACAAGTGGCTCAAAATTGCCATCTATCGACGCATAAAAGTAACATTAACAAATCGGCGTCTTCCCCCGAATTACCTTATGTATGAAATATTCTATTGTTATTACAATAAGATACATTTTGTTAGACATACTACTTGAAAATTAACATTTAATTCTTCTTTTGAGAGAATGAAGATGAATTATCTAAACACATCAGAATAATCTTTTCTCTATTTACGCTCCCTATTAGGATTTTTAACTTTTAAAAAATTAAAGCAGTTGAGATATACTAGTTTAAAAATGACTGTGCTTGGACTTGAGAATGTCATCCGTACTAGTAGCATATCCATGCTACGTTAATATCACTATCATCCACTTACAAGAAAATAACACCTTAGTCAGATGATACAGGACTCAAAAGAGCTTAAAGTTCCAAGTTATTTAATAAATCAAAGTGAAGTAAGTGTAAGTTCTGGAATTTCATACCGCCACAACGACCTTAACTGTCAAGAATCCCCAGTGCATTTTATTTGAAGGGATGATATTACGTTTTTCTGAAATAATATGAACAATGGAATTTGAAATTACCATGTAAAGAGATAAAATAATATTGAATATACGTAAAGTAAATAAAATAATAAAAAGAAAGAAGTAATAAAAGAAGAAAAATTAATTTCAAATCATTTTAAATTTTATATAGTCTTTTGTGGTGGTTATCCCCAAATTTCATTTAAATAGTCATCATTGACTAATAGATGAAAGAAAACATCAAAAATCATTCCAACTTAAGAATAATTGTCATTTTTTTTCTACTTTTACTACTTCTTCTACTACTAAATATTTCTTTGTTGCTCTTTGTGCATGCTTATTTTTTTACAGAATACTTTTTTAATTAATTTTTCATTCAGAATTTTGTCTTATACAAGTTATTTATGTATGCAAATCAATGTTATTAAAATAATTTAAGACAACCGAGACACTGCTCTTAACCCCTTAACCGCCGAGGAAAAGCTACGTAATTCACCTCCCCCTAGTGCCACTTTTTCCCCACACGCGAACTTCGTTACGCGTTTTATTGACGAAAAAGAGAAGAGGCGTGTTTTTTCCCCCCAACCGAAAAATTGTTTACTTTTCCTTTTAAAAAAAGGATAAAATAAGGAAATGAAATCACAAAAATTAATGTCTAGAGTTACAATATAATAATAAAAAGAAGTTATAACTTATCTGTTGTGTGATATTCTCAAATAGGGTGGAACTTATAAACAGTATTTCATTCAGTACATTGATAGCGAGATTCACGATTAATATTTCTCCTTGTACAAACAAACTCTTACACATGGTAAGCGTAAATGAGAGCAAATGAAGAACAGAAAAGAGAACACTCAAACAAAAAAACAAGAGAAATTGCATAGCTATGAATTTCATCGTTCCTGGAATTATACCCCTTAAAATTACTTCCCCTACCCCTTCTCCGAAATAAGTAAATTCTTTAGAAGCACTGTCAATGCCATTGTATTATATTCCAAAGCCGTGGGACTAGTTTTAAACCGAGAAGCACAATGCAAAAAGCCGTCCTTTAGAAGGACGAGTATACACGTCCGGGGTACTAAACGCACTAGCTCAGCAGGACGTGTATACACGCTCGCGGCATTTAAGGGGTTACGAATAGCATAGTTTTTACGAAAAGTTGTGAGTATATTCGATGTCATTTTATCTGTAGTCGTGTCCTCTCCAAGTTTCAGGTTGTCATGTTGATTACACATTTATTTTTCGACGAGGATATTTTAAAGGCGATAAATCACATAAAATCATTCGCAAATAATAAAGGAAGAACGAACAACACAAAAAAGCGTGAGCAAATATCGAGACAGACGAAAGC
This sequence comes from Trichonephila clavipes, assembly GCA_019973935.1. Taxonomy (NCBI): domain Eukaryota; kingdom Metazoa; phylum Arthropoda; class Arachnida; order Araneae; family Nephilidae; genus Trichonephila; species Trichonephila clavipes. Next base: position 1,949,697 of record BMAU01016507.1, read on the forward strand.
GAACGAAAGCGTTCTTTCTCAATCCAAAAGCCTTCAGCGTATCTAAATCTATGAAATTTCAAAAAAGTTCTAAAATCACATGCCAATCTTTGCAAGCCAATGGGTCAAATCCAGAAGATGATGTAGTGTTGCAACAGCTCACAAAAATTAGATAGCATAGAACAGTGACACACACAGGAATTTTTCAAGGGGGGGGGCATTTTGACAAAAAACATTTATTTAAATACAATATTTTGGCAAAAAATTTACTTAGAATAATTTTTTTCTCCAAATGTTCTCCTTTTGTGAAAAATGCTTCTATTAGAATAATAGTTTGTCTATATATAGCTCAAATCTCTGTTCAGAGGCTCAACTAGAATTTTTGTAATATATAACTTAGAAGTGGATTTATTCATATTTTACGACAACAGAGGGGAGCAATTTTAAGAAAAAAAACGCGAATAATTATTTCAATTGGTGGTAACTCTGAAAATAATGTGAATTTTTCCAAAATTCTAGTTGAGCCTCTGTAGAGAGGTCTGAGCTATATACAGGCAAAATATTATTATAATAGAACCATTTTTCACAAAAGGAGAACATCTGGAAAAAAGATTATTCTAAGTTAATTTTTTGCCAAAATATTATATTTAAATAATTTTTTTTGTCAAAATGTCCTTAAAACAATTTTATCCATGTATTCTAATCTGAGTGACACTAAATATCATGAAAATTATCCATTTATGTGCTTTTGCAAAATCACGGTTCCGAACGTAGTCGGATACCTTAATAACTGGTTGTGTGCTTTTGTTGAGTAGAGATTCTCTAAGAAGCCGTTGTGCGCAACCAGACTCTCAAGTGGGATTGTAAGGAGTTAAGGCGTTACAGATAAAAATTCCCGTTTTTTTAAGCTGTTAGCCTACACCCTTGAGATTTTGTAAGCAAGTATCTTGAGTAGAGATCAGCTAAGATCCTGAAATGGATTACCAAGGGGAGTTATGGGGACGCTTAGATGAAAAAAATTAACTTTTTGTACTATTAGATTTAAAGACTTAAAATTTGGTAGTCATGTTTCTTTTCTTTTTTAGAGGTGGGGTGGGGTGGAGATGAAGAATGGGGCTTGTGGAAATGTACATCAAAGGAAGGTTGCAGGGATGTAAACCGTAATTATTCTTCAGTTTTAGAAATTCAAATCCTGTCCTTTTTAAATCAAGAGGCAAGAGCTGAAAATATTTTACAATCTGAGCTGAAATTATATTACAATCGAAAGCTTAAAGGTATGATTTAGATTTTAATAAATTAAATAAAGTCATCAAACATCATAAAATACCCAACGAAGTGAGTTGATAAGTGTTAATATATATATTTATATATATATATATATATATACATACAAATAGATATATATACATATATATATACATATATATACATATATATATATATATATATATATATATATATATATATATATATATATATATATATATATATATATATATATGTATATATATATACTGCTCAAAAGAATTAAAGGATGTTGTAAGTTTTGTATAAAATAAAGATATAAGCGAAATTTTTTTTGCCGAAAATGGAAGAAGAGAATCACAAATTCAAATTTTTCTGATTTTCAAACTGTGAAGTATGCTAATTTTGAGTTGGACGTCAAAAACGTCGCTTCAGCGGCAGCGAATGAAATTTGACTTTCAACTGAAATGAAGACAAGGATGATCGGTATTCAGAGACTGCTTTGTTTCGATGATTATGATGTCTCAGCGAAGTCATTTAACCGATTCAGAAGCTTGTAGAGTTGCTGGTAGGTTATAAGGAGGCCAAACTCAAGCCGAAGTAGCGGAAGCCATTGGAGTGTCACAAAGTGTGATTTCCAGGATCTGGAACCGTTTTTTGGAGACTGGAAGTGCAGGCCGAAGACCAGGACAAGGTCGTAGACGGGCAACAACGCCCAATGAAGATCGTTGTTTAGTGTTAACGGCTCGGAGACACCGAAATATGAACGCTACTCTTCTCCAACAACACCTTCGCTCGGCTACTGGCACCACGGTTTCAACTCAGACTGTCCGAAACCGGCTCCATGGTGTAGGTCTGTATGCTCGCCGATCGATGGTATGTGTTAAACTAACATCAAGGCATCGTTGCGACCACAGAGAGTGGGCAACAGAGCATGTGAACTGGAGGAGAAATGAATGGAGCAATCTTCTTTTTTCTGACGAGTCCCGTTTTTCTGTTCATCCGGATAATAGGCGTATTTTCATCTGGAGGGACCTGGCAGTAGGAATATTCCTGTGTTCGTGCACAAAAGTGTCAGATTTGGTGGTGGGGGAGTGTTGGTGTATGGTGGCATCTCCATTGACGGGCGCACAGACCTGTACATCATTCGAGATGGACCTCTGACTGCTCGCCGATATATGGATGAGATCCTCAGAACTATTGTAGTCCCTTACGCTGCAGCAATCGGAGATGACTTCATTGTAATGGACGATAACTGCAGGCCACATCGTGCTAACCTGGTGGAGGATTTCCTTTTCGAGGAAGGAATCGTACGAATGCAATGTCCAGCGTGTTCTCCAGACATGAATCCAATAGACACGTTTGGGACGCTCTAGAAAGACGAGTTGCTGGCCACCAACCACCCTCACAAACTCTCCAAGATTTGGAAATAGCTCTTCTGGAAGAGTGGGACAGAATACCCCAACTTGTGATTAATAGTCTCATTGACTCCATGCCTCAAAGGTGCTCAACGTTGCTGGCCGTCCGTGGAAACCATACCCTCTACTGAAAATGATTTCCTTTGAAGAAAACACCTTTTCTTTTTCTTTTTTTCTCATATGCACAAATTGTGTTTTTTTCGTTTTGTACACAAATGCGCTATAAAATGCATTTTTTTCTGCCAAACATGCGTAATTTTTTCTCATATAACCTACTACGTCTGTCGACCATGTATGAATCAGCTAAAAAGTTTCCCAGCCACAAGATCCACCTAAAACCGCAATATCCTTTAATTATTTTGAGCAATATATATATATATATATATATATATATATATATATATATATATATATATATATATATATGGGTGTGTGCATACTAATTTTAGATTAAAGCATTTGCTCACAAAAAAATCCGCTGTATATGGTATAACGGGTCTATTCGTGTTTCTACTAATCTTCTTGGGTAAAATAGTCTTTTTCACTGTGATTTCATTTGAAAACAGCTTCCCGTGGAAAAGACTGGGTTTTATGTAAATTAGAAATTCTATTTAAGTGCTCGTCGGGGAATAGGCGGGATGATGGTTGAAAATTGAGATAGGAGAAAGCATAGCGTATGCGACCGGTGATCGTTCAGTTGATTCTAGAGGAATATTATTCAAGTGTTGAAGCAAAAGCGTTCAGGATTAGAGATAAGTGTTCTTATTTCTGTTATAGTTAATTTATAAGAATTGATTGCTCTTCGGATGTAATGATTTAAGAGCATTCTCAATTAAGTTGATTAAGTCCATTAAGCGATATAGGCAATAAAATTGCGTTAATTGACAAAAAATGGCTGATCTTTATTCGAACCCTACAACACCCGTGGTGGACGGGCCAGGACAATGGAGAAGCATATAAACCACCACACACAAACAATATAAGAGTTGATGTCTTTTCTCAACTTCCTTTATTCAATAAATCTATATAAAAATATCACTAACATAGAGCGAATGGCCCGTACAGCATGTTTCAATTCTTTGTTTTTACATTCTCCCGGGTAAACAATAATCCACACCTTATAATTTAAATAGTGCCATAAATGAATCCTAACAATAAGTAATATTTACAAGCCACCTGATTCAAATACAATAAACAAAATACGATCAATTAACAACAACCTAAAATGAATAAAATGTACATTTTACAAACATATTTCTCAAAACTAGATATCAATCCAAAAATTTCATCAATAAACACACTAATTTCAAGACTCACATTTCGACGATGCGAAATATTGAAAACTTATACCATCGGAAAATAAACACCCTCCGGGAACGAGCTCACAAAACAACCAATTTTACTGAAATATCCCAGACAATCTCATTAGATAAGCATAGGCTTAAAGCTCTGCAATTGACAAAGAAAATAGATGAATGCTGACACAATAGAAGGGAACGAATTCCATTAGATTTGGAATGGGATTTTCTTGGTGTTTACAATAAAGTTGGGATCGAAGGGAGCAGTACCATGAAAGGAATATTTACTTAATGGTCCTACTGCTTCTTCTAGTAGAGCTTTTATTCCAGGAAAACTTTTTAATTGGTTTTACGAGACGTAATAGTTGATGGACTGTGTTTCTTGGAAATGAAGAGCCGGTTTAATGGACATAAAATAGTATTATTTGACCGTGATATAACGAAGAAAAATGCGTCAATTTATAAGGGTAAAGTAATACTACTGCGTTTCTCAAACTGTGAGGCGAGTCCCCCTAGGGGGTGTGATGTCTCTATGTGGAGACACTAGCATATTTAATAGCCGAAAACAAAAGATTTAAAATTCTGAATTTTTTACTAAAACTTTTAATATTTTGACAAAACAAAAATTAAATACACATTTATACAGATTAAATATACTTATAAATGTATCAGCACTGTACAATGTTTTTGATAGTTAATGTATCAATACATTAAAAACAAGTTTAACAATTAGTAGCGCCTTACATGAGTTTGTCGTATACAAAATTTAATACTTTTCTTGATAAATTTTATGGTTCATAATTAAATTTATATAGTAGCTTTAGCGTCAAAATACAATTTTATTGCATCCAATACATTGATATTGATAGAAGGTGGGCCTGATGGAAATTATGATTAGAAATTGGGTCGCAAACATTGGAAGTTTGAGAAGTATTGTAATACTGATATATTTAATCTTTCGACATTTTCCTATTATATCCTGTGAGTTAAATTTTTTCAGGTAAGATAAAAATAACTTATCCTTTCTGAATGAAAATCATAAAAAAATAGATCAGAAAATTCTGTTCACGTGCATCAAAACAAAGGCCAAAAATAAAATGAATGCATCTTTCTTAAAAATGCATAGATAGTATAATGAATTTATTTGTTATACAGTAAAATCTGGAGTATAACACTCCCTTTTATCACAAAAAATAATACCGAAATTGATGGGTGCGAGTTATACGACGGATAAAAAAATTTAAGACTTCTACATATATCGAAGTACTGTTTATTTAAAAGAAATGACATTTCTTACGAACTTAAAAAGTTTATAGTTCTAGAAATATACTACTTTTTTAAAAGCTTGGGATGATACCTCGAATAAATAACTTCAAAACATAAGAGCACTGCATACGCACATTTCAGATTTTCTTCGTAAAAGAAAGGGGTAGGTGCACGTTATACGCTGGATCGTAAGGTAGAAATTTTTGCTGCAAATATATTAGAAACACTTATTATTTCTTGATGAATTAAAAAAAAATTATATTATTTTATATTTTGAAAGAGTGAGAGTTTATTTTTGTTGCTCTCTGTAAAGCAACACGAGGGCTATTGGTGACGAACCTCGAAACTTTAACCCTAAGTCTAGTGGCGAGAATGACAGGGGCGTCTTAAGAGGACTTGGTACCCTTTGAACAACTTTCTTTATTTATGCATTTAAAAATTATATTTTAGAATTTTATATAATGTTTTTATTCAAGAAAATAATACGACATGAAATTTTTCACATATTTTTCAACAATTTTGAAAATTAAAATTTTTTGAAGAAAATTTGGAAAATTTTAAAATTTTACTCCTTTTGTAAATATTAATTTTTTGTCCTGAATTTTTTTTACAATATTCTTATGGATGTTCTAAATAACTTTACGGATTGATTTTATATAACTCATTTCGTTTTCGAAATCAAAAATAAAATGTCAATATGCATGCTAAAAACCAACGAAAAAGCCAATATCTCTTATACATTTTAATTTTGTTTTAAAAAGGTATTAAGTTTAAAGCAAAATGGATCCCTAATTTTGTTCCATGTTTTATATATAACACGCAGGAAAAAATGGAAGTGATTGATAAATAATTGTGGAAGGAGTAGCATTTTGAATGCACTAATGTTTCGAAAAACACAAACTGACAAAAACCACTTTAAAGTTTATAATTTTGAAAAAATAATTATAATAAGCTGAAATAAACTTAAAATATTTTTCTTTAAAATAATTTTATTTTCGTATTTTTTCAACTCATACATTTTTATAAATGGTTAATTTTTTGAGAGTATTAATTGCACAAGAAAATTCAAGAAAAATGTTAAAAAAAATTTATTTTCTGTCGCGACAGAAATTTTAGTTTTCTTCTTCACATAATATTGAAGTATTACATTTGTATGAAAAGCATATCAGGAATAAGAACTGAAATTATAAAATTATTAATAAAAAATACCTTAAGAGGACTTGGTACCCTAAAAATCACAAACCTATCGTTTCTTTTATTTTCATTTAATCTTATTCTTTGCATTATTATCTTTCGATTGATATATCACTTGTGCATGTCGCAAGTTAGAAGTTGAATAAAACTTCATTTGAAAACAAATTAGGCAATTCAGCCACACCCCCTTTTAGAAAAAAAAAAAAAAGCTAAAAAATGCGTTATGATAAAAAAATCTATTTTATAAATAGAAATAATAACTATAAAAAAGAATGTGTAGTATTAAAAGCAGAATATTTCCGAGGCAATACAATAATGTAATTTTTCTTCCTTGTGAAATGTGTGCATGTAAAATTTTTAAATTAAGGCATTTTATATTAATAATTTTATAATTTCAGTTCTTATTCCTGATATATTTTTCATACAAATGTAATACTTTAATATTATAAGAAGAAAAACAGCTAAAATTTCTGTCGTGACAGAAAAATTTTTTTTTTTAAGTTTTTCTTGAGTTTTCTTGTGCAATTAGTACTCTCTAAAAGTTGATCATTTATAAAAATGTGTGGGGTGAAAACATATGAAAATGTAATTATTTTAAAGAAAACGTATAAGTAATATCTTAAAGTGGTGTTTTAAGTTTAATTAAGCTTATAATAATTATTTTTTCAGAATTATAAACTTTAAACCTGTTTTTCTCAGTTTGTGTTTTTCGAAACCTTAGTGCATTTAAAATGCTACTCCTTCGACAATTATTTACCAATCACTTCAATTTTTTCCTGCGTGTTAAAAATAAAGCATGTAATAAAATTAGGGATCTGTTTTGCTATAAACTGAATACTTTTTTAAAAAAATAAAATGTAAGACATGTTGGCTTTTTCGTTGATTTTTAGCCTGTATATCAACATTTTATTTTTTTTCTCGAAAACGAATGAAGTTATTCTAAAATCGATCCTTAAAGTTGTTAAGAACATCCATAAGAATATTATAAAAAATTTTAGGTCAAAAAATTAATTTTACAAAAGGAGTAGGATTTTAAAATTTTCTCAATTTTCTTCAAAAAATTTAAATTTTTAAAATTGTGTGAAATGTATGAAATGTATGAAAATTTTCATCTGGTAACATTTTCTTGAATAGAAACATTGTATAAAATGTTAAAATATAATTTTTAAATACGTAAATAAAGAAGTTTGCTCAAAGGGTGCCAAGTCCTCTTAATTCAAAAATTTTACATGCACACATTTCACGAAGAAAAAAAATTACATTATTTTATTGCCTCGGTAACATTCTGCTTTATATATTACACATCCCTTTTTTTATAGTTATTCTTTCTCTTTATAAAATAGATTTTTTTTTATCAAAACGCATTTTTTAGCTTTTTTTTTAAAAGGGGTGTGGTCAAATTGCCTAATTTGTTTTCAAATGCAGTTTTATTCAACTTCTAGCTTTCTGACATGCACAAGTGATACATCAATCGAAAGATAAGAATGCAAAGAATAAGATTAAATAAAAATAAAAAATTCGATTGGTCGGTCATTTTTAGGGTACCAAGTCCCCTTCAGACTTTTTGAAGCCCTGGGCCCAGAGAAACCTTAAGATTTTTTGAGGTTCTGGGCCCCCATGCAAAAGTAGGCCATATCTCAGACCTTTAAAAGTAAACAGTTTATAGCATGCATTGTAAAACAATCGTTCGACGATAATTTGAAACAAATAAATGTGTACGTTGCACAACCTCAAAAATCTATGCATAAACCGCTCAATCGATTACCACATTTTAACTAAATGAGTTGAATGATTGTTTATAGTATTAGGTCTAGGCCTAGACATGGACAACGGTCATCACATAATAATAATACAGGTCCTACTTTTGCCAGTTAACATGCAGTTTGAAATTCTCCGTTTTTCGGAGAATATGTATGGGAATAATATTTAACCATTAAAATTATCCGGATCATATTAAGACAAGGTCGAAAACGAAACGAGGTCTCCACCGAGGGTGAAGCCGTGAGTCTGGGCCCAGTTGGCCCATGCCCTAAGACACCCCTGCATCTGAGCTGGCATTCGCTTCTTCAAACTACCACACCTCGAATTTATGACAAACAGGCCACTAGCTCATGTCCGTAACCACTAGGCTACCGTGGCCCCTTGATACTTTGAAACAAGTACATGAAAGTTTTATAAGGAGATTACATCACAAATGAATAAAGATTTTTGTATCGTTAGATATACAACCTCTGTTTATAAAGTTCGGTGAATGAAGTGAGAACGGCCGATCTGGCAACACTGGCGAAACAAAACGCTGCACATGCGTAGCGGCAGGTGTTCACCATCTGCCCCCACCGTTGTTCAGTTGAGACACAAACACACACATTTGTGCTCCATGTAAGACTTGTTTTACAAAGTGCTTGTTTAGTGGTTGGTTCTTAACGGAGAACAAGAAAGGGAACGAATAAAAGATCAATTTAAAGTTTTGTATTAAGCTTGCAAGACACCAAAAGAGACTTATGCGATGTTGGTACGTGTTTATATGAAGATCAAACACTGTACATGAAGTGTGTGTACGAGTGGGTCACCCGTTTTCAAAAAGCAGGAAAAATGTTTCTGACAACCCCCATAGCGAAAGACTGGCGACCTCCGTCTTGAGAAAGTGAGGAAATTAATCACTAAAGATCGTCGATTAACTGTGCGCGTGATAGCTGATGAACTGCTGATTAACCGTTAATCCGTGCGACAAATCGTTACTCAGAATTTGGGGATGAGAAAAACGTGTTATCGTTATTGACGATATTCTTAATATCCAACGAAACGTGTCGAGGTTTTTAAATTCCATCCCAAAAGAAGACTTGCGAAGGGACATGTATAGCAGATCTCAGGGGTGCATAATTATGGGAGGTGACTATTTCGAAGGACAGTAAGGTAGCATTCGTTAGTAGTACATCTGCGTTAATGTTACAGGTCTATTCACCGAACTTTATTGTCAGAGGCTGTATTTAAACGGTAATAATTTATTAGATAATTAATTTTAACCGAGTTAATTGATAGGTAAATTATCACTGATATTAATAATTCAGATAGTAAATTCTTTAACTTATGTATCAAAACACGCATGCTATTAATTAATATAATAGAACATATAACTTCCTTATTAAACGTATCAGATGAATTTTTTTAAATATAACACATTGTAATTGTAAGAAAAGGATGAACTATTTTATTTTAGTGATATTTAATAACAATAATAATGGTCCCATCATTTATTAATATGGGATAATAACATTATAATAATTTATTGATTTTCTGTTTAACTTTTATGTATTAGAAAAAGCAATACAAAATGAGTAACTATACTTAACTATTCTATATATTACACTTAATAACTATTTATATACTTAATAGCTGTTTGTGCAACGAATAGTTTAAATATGGTACATTTATTACAGCATCTAATGTATTGTATTTCTAATATGGCAAATAACAGTCTCAATGGGGTTGAACCATTATTTAGAAAACACCGGATATACATTGCATCGTAATTTCGATATAGCGGAAGAACCTTTAAAGTAGTAATAATATTTTTCCTGCGGATAACTATGTCTGAATCGACAATTTAATAGTTTAACTATATAAATTTCAATCATAAAACTTATTTAAAACTATATTAAATAGAAAACGATGGTGATCGCTACATATTACATAGTTGGTGTTATGGGTATAGCTTTGACATTTACATTTTTTATTACTGTAAATTTGCGTGGGGGAAAGATACCGATAACTATTTGAAAAATAACAAATTTACTACAGGGCAAGGCCGAACCCATGACTACATGAAAATAAATCGAAGTATATATACAAAGAAATATAACAGATTACTTACAATAGAGCAAATCGCCCTCGTTATAAACAAGCTTACAAAGTTCCTGAAACGGCTCTCTAAACAGCTCTACTAGCAGGAACTCAGACTGTTAAAGTATCTCTCTTATCTCACAGTCAATGCAGAAGCAGATTCTGATCTCTACTAAACTCCATCGAACTTTTTAGCATCATGTAAGTTTCCATAAAGGTTAATTCAAGAGCTTTCTCGATGATTCCTTGGCAACATCCCTTTTCCACAAAGTTTGTTGCCAAGAGTGACCATGTCTCCAATTTGGTATCCCTGGTCACATCTTCAAGAGTTTCCATAATTTTATTCAAGTTTACACTGGGAAGTGAACTTTGCCTATAAAACTCAACTCCCCCCACAAAGAGAGTGTTGCAGCAGGAAAAATAACATACATAGCGTGTTTCAGTGTGCAACATGTTCAGACGGAAAAAATAGCTATTTGAGAATCGAACGATATTTTACCTAAATTTCAAATAATTATTTCTAGTATGAAACATACTTCCTACAGAGATCCATTGGACTTGAAACACATTTAATAGAGTTCCCTCCGTTTCTAATGGACTTTTTGTAATTGGCACGGAGAGTTAACAGAAACTTATGGCTATATGGGAAATGATAAATTCAGGGTTTTTAAATGAATGTATAAGATAGAAAATGCATCTGAAAACTCAGAACATATTGTAAAAAAATAAATAAAAGAGGTTATATATATATATATATATTTAAGTGTGGTGGTTACGAGAAAAATCCAAAAGCTTGCTTCAACCAACCAAAATTATTTACAGAAGGCTGTGATTATGCATGTTTTTAGTAAATTATAGTAAAGTTCTCATTTTTTGAAAGATTACATAAAATTATTTTAATGCATAGTTGAAATGGTCGTTCTTCTTTCAATATAATTGTTCAAATCATTAAGAAAATATAAATAACCTCTTTTTTATTAAAAAAAATTGTGTGTAGTCTTTCAAACCATTAAGAAAATACAAATAACTACTCTTTTTTTATTAAAAAAAAATGTGTGTAGTCATATGACCACACACAAGAAGTAAGAACCGTTGATTTATTCTGAGTAAGAGAATCCAATTGTTCGGACACTTTCTTTTATGACATTCTCTCGCATACGGGTGTTAAGTGGTTCTGTTTTTCATGCCCCTTCATCGGTGCATTTGTTTATTTCATCTATTTTTTGCAAAGGGTAATGTTTAAATAACTATGAATTCTTATATAATATATTTATATATGAGTTTTTTCGATTAAAATGTCAGTTAGTCTAATTATTTAAAACTATTTATATGTAATGTATAGATATTTGCATAACATTTATGTTTATATAATACTTACACACTACTTCCACAATGTCAACGCTACTCGTCAAGAAAACTCGCCAAATTGGCGACCCGGATTTTCTATGTGTCGTACGCGCTGAATTGGCAACAGTGCTTCTTTTTTTGAAATGACACCAATACCGTTGCAATAATACTTAAGAACCATTTATATAATTTGTATACCGCCGTACACTATGTAAGGCTAGGAAAACTTATACCCAGAGAGACGAATGCTTTTCTTAAAATTCTCTAAGCAAACAAAAAGAGAGGGGGCGTACTTTTTTTCACATTAATGCTTTTATTTTCTATTAATCTCTTAGGTGTCATCACTAATGTAATTCATAATATTGGCAATAGTCTTAGCAATTTAAGATGAATTTCTTAAAAAAAGTAATAATACATATCTTTAATTATTAAAAATAAATAAATTAAATAATAATAGTAATATTTAAATAAATAATAATAACAATATTTCCTCCATTGATAAACATTTCTTTCCAATCATTGCATTTTTCCTGGACGAATTTCTTTCAATCGATCTCAAGAGACAATTTCCTACGAGACATGTTAAAGACTGTTTGTTCTAAATGCTTCATGAGTTTCTTTACAAATGAAACTTACAACATAAACGTTAGAAATGGTCGTTTTTTTTTTCTTTTAAAATATGCAGACTAGACAATGTTTACGGAGGGCATTATTCGTCTAGCTACAGATTCTAAGATAAAACTTGAACAACGGAATAATTATTTTTCTCAAATTCTACTTTGCAGCTGAGTTACGAAAGCAGTTACCGGTTAGAGACTAAAAGCAAACGATTTATTTCAATAAATATAATGTATAATTACATCATTATAACTACCAAACGATTTATTTAAATAAATATGTCACAATTACATTATTAGAACTACCAAACGATTTATCAAAATTAAAATTTCACAGCGAATGATATTCTAACAAATACTTTTTTTTATGAAAAGTGCTGCCATAACTATTTTTAACTTTTTTCCCGATTTTTGATTTATGCTTTATTTATGTAGCATTAATAATTTGCAAAGACATCAATGCTTATAAGCCCTTAAATAATTTTGTTTAATTTTCGAGTAAAGAATAAACAGTTGAAAGTTTTCTTTAAGTGATACAGAAGATGCAACAATTTTCCATTACCTGGTGCTTGAAATGAAGTGCATATATTTTTATAATTTATTTGTTGACGCTTTTCCCTCTTTTTGAACTTCGATATTAACAATTCCAAACAAATAAATAAAACTGAAACACGAACGGAAAATAAGCAAATAATATGACTGAAAAAAATTATGTGTGAAAGGCATTGTTAAAACCAATACTTTTTATTTGTTTGATTCTAATATGATATTTGTAACATAACTAATCACTATATTTATAACTATAAAAATTAGTTAATTAACTGATCGGTTAGTCAATGACTTAATTTACATTTTTTAATCATTTTTTTCTACTTACATTGCAACTATGTTTGTGTCAAAATTTTAAAAATGCTCAAAGAAGCTGAAATTTTCTATACACGATGGATTTGGATGACAATACAATAATTTAATTATTATCAATAAAAATTAATTGATTAAAACTAATTATTTGAAAAATTAAATTTTACTAATCATTCTAATTGTTTACAACGTGAAACAGCTGAAAATTGAAACGAGCTTCAGTTAAACTGTCCCCTCGTAAAGTTAAGTAACTAAAACTAATCATTGGATGCATTCGATTTGACTCAACGGTTCCTTTTCGCTCTTAAAATTTAAGGTATAAAAAAATTAGCAAGTGGGAAGTTTGAAGTAAAACCCATTTTAAGAACTCATTTTTAATCATTTTAAATTTAGTGTTGTATTTTAGCAATGGGAGAGCACATACGCAGCACAGCGATACACTCAAAGTTTGTTTTTAAAATAAAAGAGAGAATATAAACTTTTAAACAATTATTCAAATCATAGCTAATTATTATTCTTTTGACATAACACAAGTTTTTAACGCTTAAGGGGTGTTGGAAAGTTAAAATCCGATTTGTTTGACAATTTGAGATTTTTACATTTTCTAATTGTATAGATTTTAATCCTTCTAAAAATACCTCACTTTTAACTTCTAGGGTAATTAGAAGCCCTTAAAACCTATTTTTAAATAATAGTTGAAACTGGGCCACGCCCATTTGAATGGTGAAAAATGTAAACAAAGTACTTCGTTTTTGCTTAAAAGTTAATCATCTGATATAAACCAAAACATGTATCTTTTATTGTAAGTTGACCCTTTTATTTTTTTTTATTTCCAAGCCGATTAGAAGCCTCACTGAGTACATTAAAATCAATTTTTTATCTCAAAAAGTAAATTTTGATGTTCGATTATCCTTTTCTGAGGAACTACTGTTCACAGGTATGTAACTTTTTAACGATATATTTATAATGATAGCTAATATATACTAAAATGAGCTTTTTGTAAAAAACTCAAAAATCTATTTTTTACAAATTTTTTATGTGAGAAATGAGTCAAATTTCGCAAAGTTTGATAAAATATTTCATAAATTATTAAAAAATTAAAAATTAGTTAAAAGTTCTTTTCAGTATAATGAGAAAGGTGTACTTTAATTGTATGAAAAATTTCAAGCATGTACATATAACACATTTTGAGAAAAGGTACATTGAAAACAGACAATTTAACATTGTCGATATATATATATAGAGAGAGAGAGAAAGAGAGGTTTCGAACTCCCCTTTAAAAAATTAATCTTAATTTTTTTTAAAAAAAAGTAACGCGTATTAATGTATTTTGAATTTACATAATCATAAAAAAATAATAAATAACACAAATTCTTTTTAAACATCCTTTCAAGCGTTCCACTAGCAACTCGAGATCTTTATAAAATGAACGGTTGACGAGTTTGAACAAAAAACATATGTTTTTTATAGCTTTCTCTCAATCTCTTTATTTTTCAGAAACTATTACATTCACAGGCACCACTCTCGCTGGCTCTAGTTTCTCGAGTAACAGTGTAGCATTTCGATGCGAAGCACCTACCACCCATTAAAAAGGTTTTGTTTAAACGACCACCCCAAGGGAAGTATAAAAATCGTTCCCTCCCCATTTTTTTCCCGTCCCAGGGGAGTCTTGCTCCCCGTATTACAGATAAGACAAATTGCTTTTTTACGATTGCTTTGCACTGCAAATTAAATTTACTCGGTTTCAACCTTATCAGATGTCGGTAGAGGGGTGGAACGGCGGCGGGGACCCTTCTTAACGCTTCACGGGAAGAGATCGAATCGCAGTTTCTTGGGGAGGAGGTGATGCGAATCACAGATATGGAACGACGGTCTTTCTCGGGAAGGATTTTTGTTTCTTGTTGTGGGTGAGTACAATAGCTTAGAAATGGAATTCGTTCGGAAGATGGGGTAAAGATTTGGTGCCGCAGAAACAAGGAAATGGACGATCACGAGCAGTGATGGTTATTTTTAAGGACGTCTTTTGGGGAGGAGTTATTATGGTGATGGGGAAAGAAGCGTAACAAATACTAAAAACACTGACGTAAAGTGGATTGGTTTTCAGGCGCGAGTGTATGTGTATTTTTGGCAGGTGTACGTAAAGAGCAGTGGTTCATAAAAATGTACATAAAAAGGGGGACTGAAATTGTTTTTATGTTTAGGTTTCAAAGCAGGTAGGAGAAACTTTTGTTTTTCAATTCCTACTATTAGCTCTCACTCTCTCTATATTTATTTATCTTGGTGGAATTTTCAATCGTTAATAAAATACATTTTAAAGCGCTCAATTGAGCTGAAATTTTGTATACATGATTATTTTGGATGACAATACAATAATTTAATTATAATTAATAAAAATTAATTGATTAAAAATAATTATTCAAAGAATTACAATACATCCACGTTGACATCATTTTTGGCGACTTGTGTCAAAGCTTGAAAAGGTTTTTTTCTCACGTTATAAAGCATTCAGTAGAACTGAAATTTGATATACCCGATTGTTTTGGATGACAATACGATACTTTAATGATAATTAATAAAAATTAGTTACCCCTTAATGTTGTGATTCTGTCATATGTATATACATATTTATATTAATTGTAACTATTTAATAAAAAAGAGCTAAAATAAAATTTTTCTTTGTTGATCTAAGAAGGAATTGACTTAAAATTTCTTTTTATATTACTTGTTATTAATAAATTTCAATATCTCTTGAAGTTTAGTTAAACACTCTTTGGCTAAAAAAGAATGCTAAATAATTTCATTTAACTAGATTATTTAATTTATATAAATGTCTTTGAATCTTAAAATAATATGCACAATTACTAAAACTAATTAATAATGAACAATGTCGCCCAGCCAGTATGGTAGACATGACATTCGGCTAGTAACCGAGTGGGTTCGAGTCCCGAGTAAGGCATGGTTGTATCTTCTTCAGGAAAAGAAGTCGGACTTTCGCCTGTAATGGATTCCTGTCTCGAATCGGAAAGCAGCGCATCTCTTCTGTTACATGCTGGGACCATCATTTGTAATAAATGTCTATGTTCTTCTGCTTGTATTGTATTTATCTGTTCTTCCACTCGCATTTCATATGCATCCCATGATTAAAACACACAACAACAATAATAAACAATACTTCTAGTTTGATAAGTAAAAAACTAAATTTAAAATTAAACTTTGCATTTAATGATTATTCTTGATGATGAGGGATTAATTTGTTCAAATCGATAAATCTTATTGAATTTATATTTATCGTTATTTATTAAAATAGGTAAACTATTTGTTTATAAAAAGACGTCAAAAAGGGAAACCTCTGATTATTTTCGTCGTTTTCCTTGCAACAATATGATACTGCTGTAGCTGTTAATAGCTCAAAAAATAAATTAATATTGAGAAGAACATAAATGGCAATAGAGTCATGAATTCATGTGTAAAAAAATATTTTTAAAGTATATTACTTTTTCTGTGCAAAAAAGTTAAACTAAATTGAAAATGCATAAGAGTTAAATATAATTAGCTTGTTATTTAAAAATATATATGCTTTCAAAAAAATTCAAATAAATATGGTGGAAAATGATGATGTAGGTCAAATACATATATATTTGTTGTTTTTTTTTAAAAAAATTCTCCAAAAGTAATACAAATTGATATAAATTCAAATGCATTTCTCCCATTTTTTAAAAAATATTTTATTAAGCTCACACATTCCAATATTTTATTTGCGCCTCACCCCCTTTGTAAATTCTTCCCCACTGATCCGAAAATACTCAATGTTTAGTTCATTTACATGATATTCATAATGAGAAATAATTTTAAAATTTCTTCACGATACTCAATTTAGTTTTATAGAATGTATGGTGGATTACTGTAATAATAAAATACATGACAACCACAAAAATTACCATATATTTAATATTTTCTTTAAATACAATTTAACAGAAAAATTTCAGTATTATATATTTGAAAAACGTACTTTTCTACATCTATTGTATCATTTCACAATCTTCAAAAATATTCATAGTCATATTCATATTCATAGTTATTTCTAAAGATTCCCAGATCAAAGATGTGTCATTTGAGCCGTTTTCTTTGAAAGTGGCGTAAATCCATTTTTGGCATAACATTAGTTAATTATAACATTGAATACAATTTGCACGGGCTTTTTATCTATGATCCATTGCATAAAAAATCCTTCAAAATGCTCATCATTTTGTCAATATAAATTTACTTAGTTAATGAAACTAGAAAAAAAATACTTTGAAAGTTGAAATATCTCCATATAAAATAAAATGGACTTACACCACTTTCAAAGAAAACGGCTCATTCATTGCTTATTGCACAATATATATTAAGAATAATGAAGACATACATGTATTAATTGAAATCGGAATAGTAAATTCATCTTACTTTTCCGGATTGAAGAATTTTAATACTGAATAAGTAATTTAAATCACAATGAATTTTAATTACGAATTCCTTTAGAGCAAATAGCATACATTATTTCAGAGTTAATAGTTTGAATTTCAAATTATAAATGTATTTTAATCAATATTGTACAAAATAACTAAACAGGTTTTAATGTGTTGATACAGACAAGAAAATTGCTTCAGTCATACATTTGTAAGAAATGTTGCTAAATATTTGATAGTTGCTAGATATTTGAAATGAAAGATATACAGTTTAACTTCATCAAAGTATATGAAAATAAAATTTATCAAAAAAAGATCGAAAATAAGTCCTAAAATATATAATACGTTGTAAAAAATGTTCAAACGTTTCCTCCTTCGCAAAAGTATTCGAAATAGAAAACGTTACTACAAAACTTTTAAAAAGAACTTTTTTCTTAAAAAACATGTGAGTTATATTTTTTCCTTAATAACATTGAAAAATGTTTCACATTTCTTAAGTTTCATTTTTACAATAATGATACATGTACTGCCTCTGAATTAAAAATTATGCTGAAATTATCTCATACGTAAAATTTAAATACGAAATTAAAGATTACATTTATTTCATTACTAAACTAGCTGCTTCCCTCCCGCTTCACTGGATATTTCATGATGTTATTTGAATATATACTGTTTTTTTAAAAATAAATTATTGATATCTTAGCATTATATATATATATATATATATATATATATATATATATATATATATATATATATATATATATATATAAGAATTCGATTTTGTATTGAAAAATATTCTTATAATTCTTGATTTAAAAAGAGAGAGGACAGAACTTCCAAATAATAATTATTTCTAAAATTGAAGTAGAATTATCTTTTACTCTCTCCTAACAGCCTTCCAAGTGGATTTCCCCAAAACGAATCCCTACTCAATAAAATAAGCATGCTTGCCGAATTTCAAGTCTAATAGATCAAATTAGTTTTCTAATAGATCCAAAACGGATATTTCTTTTATCACTACGCCGCAAAAGATTCCCTCTTCTCCATAGGTCTCGATTTCCATAAAATCCATTCTTAGCGAATTTCCATCCAACAAAAATAACATGCACACTAAATTTCATTACGTTAAGTAGTAGCTTGATAATGAATTTTTTTATAAATGCCACAGCAACTCCCCCCTCTCTCCTTCCTTTCTAACATGAGTCAATCCGTCCGTTCTTAGCGGATCTATGTTAACGCGCGCACGCACACGCGACAACAAAATTTCAAGATTGTACGACTAAAAATTCAAAAATGGAAATATGTAACTCTAATGCCCTCCTTAAGCTCTATAGGGGACAGTTTTACTAACTCAGAAACTTTCGAGGGCATGAGTTCAACTATTTCCCACAGTTTGATCGCAACCAGATGAACGGCTTAGGAAGCCATAAGAGACATACCGACAGACATTCATCTTTATTCATGTAGATAACTTAATATAGCTTTCGCAAACCGGTCATCTTGAATTCGTGGGAGGAATGTTAATTCCCGCGAAAACAACTTTCACAAATCTAGACTAGAATACAGTTTTGAATTCAATAAATAACATTAAAAAAAATAAAGGTTTCTATGGAACTACATTTTACACTCCTTCGATTTCTGCAAAATCTCTTTTAAGTATTGATTTGTGAGTTTTCATATGCTTAAAAAATTTTAGAACGTCATTATTTTTTGCTCTTTTGGATGTTTTTAATTGTATTCGAATCTATAGATTTGAAAGGGAAAGTAAAAATTCCATAGAATTGACATTACGCAAATGAATTCAAAATGGCCCTTCCAAAGGAGCTTTAATGTCAGTATGAGAAATTGACAACAACTTCGTAATATTGCATCACAATCAAATGAAGATGACATCTGAATTAATATTTGACTCTCGGCAATTTCATATCACCCTCGCCAGAGCAATGGAATTAATTAGATTTTACGATCCTGCCAATATTTGCATCTGAGTGGGACAGAATCTACGGAACTATGATTTTATCATGAAGCTATAATGACACTTTGATTCAAATTTCAAATTGAGAGGAATCCTCAAAAGTAAATAGAACATTTAAATTAGTTTGCTTAGCCAATAACTTGTACGCGTGGTTCACATTGCTTCTCGCAAGATTAAATTTTTTAGGCAAGTTTTACCTAATATAAGAAATATATTAATGTTTTACTTATGATAATAGTGTAAAATTGTTCGAATGAAATATCCGTGTCATTCAACGACTTCCCGCTAGCATAATAGAACAAATAAAACTTGGGCATTATGTCGTTATCGATGCGTGAAATTTGGAAGTTTTAACTTAAGAACGAAGCCTTCAAAATATGAAAAAATAAAATAACTAAATAAACTTTGTAAATCCACAAACTAGTATTCACTTTCCTTTTAGGGGACATCAAGGTTCCTCTTCCCTTTTTCAGTCTAAAAATAGAACGGAGGAAAAAGAAACTCGCCTAATGGAGGGAGATTGTTAGACATTTCGAAAACGGGATATATTGTGACATAATTTTTGAAATCCCCATGAAGAGTTGACGTCGAGAGGGGAAGTGAACATTTCTTTGGGTGAAAAAGAGTAACAGTTATATACTCGAAAAAGACCATGCAACAACGGGCTATGCAGTTAGTTATGTCTAATTAGTTGAAGCATCTGATGTTAAACGAGTTAAGTGCACAAGCAGATAAAAATAATACGCTAATATTTTGTACACATTGAAAAGTATAGTTACAGGGATGAAAGGAATGCAAAGTACAGGAAATTCAAAATTGTTTGGCTTCGAAACATGCCAAAAAAGAATTAATAACTTAACTTAAGAAATAGTTTAAGGCCAATTATCTGAACATTCAGAATAATTAAAATCTATTTTGAGTCCTTTTTTATTTTATTTCTTGAGATTTCAAATTATATATAAAGTAATATTTCTCAATCGATATATAAAAAGGACTTTTAAGAGTTTTACATCCATTTAAGAGAGAAATACTGAGTTTCTCCATTTTACAATACATTTTTGAAAATTAATATCACTATTGTTGAAAAGAAGTTTGAACACAGCGCGCGCATGCACGCCGACACACCTACTTAATATAAATTGAATATTTAAAGTTAAGAGTTCTTTTTTGCCAGTTTTACGTTCATAATTGATAAAACAAAAAAAAAGTATAAAAAGCGAGAAAGGATATACAATTACTGTATTTATTTTGAATTAACATTTCATTATTATTCTGTAAGAAATACAACGTAACTATAAGGGTTGCCCAAATGTGAAAAGTGGAGATATGCAATTGCGTCAAAATGAGTGCAGCTATAGCAGAGCCACCAAACATGGATATGAAGGACAGAAGGAAGTGTGTACCGTATACGATGTGTGGCGGTGTGATATCTATATAAACTAGTACCAAACATCACGCGAAGACGATCGTTTTGGCGTGGTCGATAAAGTACTTGCGTACGGAATGGAAGGTATCCAGATCGAAACCTTCCTTCCTTCCTTATTGGTGACCGTGGCCGTGCAAAGGAACCGTACCCCTCACGCACCACAGTCATGGCGCCATCTATTCACCGCAAAAGCAACTAAGCCATCAGACATAAAAGATGCAATTAAGCCGTCACACTAAGCCGCCAGACATAAATGACGCAATTCTCAATCCGTCACGCACGAATGATCGTTGCAGATCGAATCTTCCTTCCTTCAAATGTTTAACAGTGAAAAATGTTAGTGGTAGAAAAAATTAATCGAAAGTAAAGTCGTGCCATATAAGGATGCGTCCAGATCGGAACAACGTGCGGTAGTACGGTTTCTAATTGCAAGAGGTGAGTTTAACGCGGTTTTTTATTGACGAATAGTGGTAGTCTATTGAGAGCACTGCTTAAGTCAAGCATCTTGGAACAGTTGGAGTAAAAGTTTTCGAGAAGTTCAAGAAACGACATCCGATCTCCAGAACAATGTCAAAAAATGAACATAGAATGACCCATTTTCAAAATATTCTCTCTTTATGAAAAATGCTTCTATTGTAATAATATTTTGCCTGTATATCGCTCAGACCTCTGTACAGAGGCTCAACTAGAATTTTTGAAATATATAACTTAGAAGTTGGTTTATCCATGTCTTACGACAACAGAGGGGAGAAATTTTAAGAAAAAAATGCCGATAATTATTTCAATGGGTGGTAACTCTGAAAATAATGTGAATTTTTCAAAAATTTTACCTCAAACCCACTGGACAAGTCTTTACTTTATATAAGCAAAATTTTATTATTATAGATGCATTTTTTATAAAAAGAGAACGTTTTGAAAAAAAGTTATTCTAAGCTAATTTTTTGCCAAAATATTGCACTTAAATATTTTTTTTTTGTCATAACGTCCTTAAAATAATTTTATACATGTATTCTAATCTATAAGTAACACTAAATATCCTGAAATTATCCATTTATGCGCTTTTTTAAAATCACGGTGCCGTACGTATTACAATTCTATTTGAACGATGAAGTGAAAGAAGGACAGGACTTCGTCAAAAATCAATCACGTCCTTTCTAAAGTGAAGACATAAACCTGCTACCGAAACCACGGAACCTGTGTTACAATTCCCATAGCGTTTTCTTTTTTTTCCAATAACAATCTTTCTTTCTATTGACCTTGTCCACTTTTCATTTGGGTTACCCTTATATTTAAGCATTTAACGTTGCATATTTATAAAATATTCAAGCTATTAAATATAATGTAAAAATTGTAATCATACCTGTGAGAATAATAAAAGTATAAATGATCCAATGGATAACACAAGGTATTTAAAATTTCACTTAAAAAACAAATATTACTTTATAAGTGTCCGTTTTTACTCTTTTGCTAACAGAACTGTCTATTTAATCTCACACAAAAAGTTTAATGTCAACTGTTACGGTTAACTGTTACTTTCAACTACTCTTTTAACTTTTGCTTTCGTTTCAAAGTACATATTCTTACATCACAAAGAGAAATTCCCTTAATCTTGGCGATCAAAAAATAAGAATGCTAAAAAGATAGAGTGTGTGGTTGGAAGTACATTTAATTGCAGTTAAGAATCGGCTAGCTCACTTTGAAAACAAGGCCGTTTCTTCTTCTTAAGGTATCCGACTACCCTAAAACCATGATTTTTTCAAAAATCGGCAAAATTTTTATGATTTTATTTTATAGACCACTTTATTAACTTAATAACAATATCAAGTACTTTATTTTTCCTCCACTAGAACAAAAACTACAAGCGTTTTAGTAAAAGCAAATGCCATAACTTTACACAAGATGTCAAACTTTGAAATGCGTTTTACGCGAAACGTGTTTTTTTCGAAAAACTCAAACGGGGACCGCGATTGCTCAAAAAGTTTTGAAAATAATTAGCTGAAATTTTTTGCTTATGTTCTGCATAACAGTAGAAGTGTTTTGATCTTCAGATTTATCAATAACTGTTTTATTTCAAAATTTGCAGCTCTTTATGTGAATATAGTCAATGTTTTTAAGCAATTTCGTATAATGACTTAGATAAAGTGCTCTAGTTTTTGTAAAAATTAAAATATTTCTTATCGTGAAGATCACTTCAAACAGGAATAACAAAGTAACACATCAAAATTGAAAAATTGAGAATTTGTTCATAAAATCTTTGTAGAGAGCGGGCCCCGTTTATGTAATTTTTCGTACATTTTTACTACTTTTTTCCCATTTTAATAATAATAATTTTTTTTTCTTTTACCAATTTTAAGATTTTTTCCTTAAAATATACTATATAAATATAAAAATCACAAAAGATCTCCATATTTCCTTTTTTTCAAAAAAAAGTTGTCGCAAGTAGTCGGATACCTTAATAAGCGACAAAGCCTGCGACGCGTATTAATTTGGTTGCGTGGAGCTAAATGAAAGAATAGTTTTTTAAACAGTTTTCTTTTTTTCAACTGAGATAAAAAATATGTGCAATTAAGAAGATAAGAAAAAATGCCCAAATAATGTTGACTGTATAAAGAGGGTGGTCTTTTCTTAAACAATATTCCTCATTAGAAAACTGGAGAGAAAGATTTTTTAATTTGTTGCGTTATATTGAACTTATCAATTGCTGCATGAATTCTATCGAAGCCATGTCGTTTTATGTATTTTGTATTACGTATTAAATACAATTATATTTACTTCATACCATATACAAAAATAATAGAGTTATATTGTGCCTTTTTTTCCCATTCTCAACTAAATGATTAAATGTGATTGGGGGAGCAAAATAAATTTTAATGTAGCAGGAATAAAAAAATAAGTAAGGCAGGGAAATATAATTATATCTTATTTAAAATATTGCAGAATGATTTCCCTATCATAATGTGTGTGTACATTATACAAAAATTCAGGCTATCTCATAAGAAACATTAAAATATTACCTTGTTTTCTTTTATAATGGAAAAGTAAATAAATAAAGTAGAACCTGTTTTTGTGCGGTCCTTTTTTACGTGATTTGTTTCCTGCGATTTTATTTTTGTGCGATTTTTTCTGTGCGATTTTTTATATACGGTATATGAATTTCAACAGCTTTGGTGCCACTGTAATGCTTTATAACAACATACCAGTTGCGTAACAGAGAATGTTAGGGTCCCCTTACAAAGTCAGGTTTTGCCTTTAATATTTTATAAATTAGGTAAAAATATGCAAGGCGTCAGCCCTGCCTTGTGCCCCTTAGAGTTCCGGGGTTGCGGGGAGGGAGGGGGTACGTTACCCCTCAGCAATATACAGATATACACTTCAAGACGCTCTTTTCATTTGTCATAAACAGTCTCCAGAAAATACACGTTCAGTTGCTTTCTCTGAACGCGCCAACAGCCCGCGCTTGATTGAAGAGGAAACTTTAAATGCCTGTGGCATAATCAATAATTTGATAGACTATACAGACGGACAAGAAGAACCAAATTCATTGAGAGCGGAGATAAAATATATGCAGGGATACAGCTTTACAACAAATTGGGAAAACATTTTCTTAAAATAGATACCGATTCCGAAAGGAGTATGAAATTTTAAAAATAGCTTCGATCACGCATATCTGGTTATTTTGTCAATTACAAGCAAGTGACCTTCGTCGCAAAAACTTATCTCTTATTTTATGGTGCCAAAAAATAAATCTATTTAAATCGCATCTTCAAGTTACGAAAGTAATTTTGAACTAATTCATCGCAAGAAGATGAGCGCTTTGGATTATGTTGAGTAGTAGTGAATTATGTATGTGAATTTTGAAAACTTCTCCATGTATACAACGCGTAGCTAAATATTTTTAAAATGTTTCCATGTGCAATTTAATTATTTATTTTGCCATGGAAGTACTTCCCTGACAGTTTTTGTAAATGATTGGCATATTTTCTAAGTGCAACTTTTTTATGCGGTCCCTAACCACCGCATAAAAAACATTTCTGCAGTATTTCGACGAATTTGTTTGTTGTATGTAAGAATTTATGAAATTTTCGAATATTTTTTTTGTGCGGTTCCTATCTTCCGCACAAAAACAGGTTCTACTGTAGTGCAACCTAGAACATTAGAAATGTGTAAGATCGTCTATGTCAATAATAAAAAAAGCGGTTGCCAAGGGGTCATAATCACGCACTCGTGACTCAGGTTGTAAGTCGGGAGTTCAAGCCCTAAAGTTTATGATGAACAAGCGCATTGAGGGGCTGATGTTCGTTAAATCTGTTGAGGCTCAAAATCCTCCCTTCAGCGTGGTGTGGAAGTTTGAAGAGGGGGTCGTCTTCGTCACTTGACCAAGGCTCAGATTTATGAGCACCACCGCCAATATCTCACGTGTTTCTTCACAGGGCAACGTAAATTAAAATAAAATCTAATTAATTAATTTCATAAGAAATATTAAATATTATCATACTTAGAAAATTCTCGCTCTCTGAACAGGACTTAAAGCGTTCTGTTAAGGTATCCGACTACGTTCGGAACCGTGATTTTGCAAAAGCGTATAAATGAATAATATTTATGGTATTTAGTGTCACTTAGATTAGAAAACGTATACATAAAATTGTTTTAAGAATATTATTACAATAAAAAATTATTTAAGTACAATATTTTGACAAAAATGAACATAGAATAACCCATTTTCAAAATAGTCTCCTTTTGTGAAAAATGCTTCTATTATAATAATATTTTGCCTGTATATAGCTCAGACCTCTGTACAGAGGCTCAACTAGAATTTTTGAAATATATGACGTAGAAGTGGGTTTATCCGTGTTTTACAACAACAGAGGGGAGAAATTTTAAGAAAAAAACGCTCATAACTATTTCAATTGGATGTAACTCTGAAAATAATGTGAATTTTTCAAAATCATAGTTGAGCCTCTGTACAGAGGTCTGAGCTATATAAAGGCAAAATATTATTATAATAGAAGCATTTTTGACAAAAGGAGAACATTTTGAAAAATGGTTATTTTAAGTTAATTTTTTGCCAAAATATTATATTTAAATAAATTTTTTGTCAAAATGTTCTTAAAACAAGTTTATACATGTATTCTAATCTAAGTGACACTAAATATCATGAAAATTATCCATTTATGCGCTTTTTTAAAATCACGGTTCCGAACGTAGTCGAATACCTTAAGTCTTTGATCCTCCCCACTCATGTGTCATAATTTTAAAGGACGTTCATACAATGACGAATTCGGCATTCTCTTCCAAAATTCCCACTATGATGAGGATTTTATGCGGGTTGAGGACTTTTAGCATAAAATGATTTACGGTTTATCAGCCTTATGTTTTCTTTTAAACATCAAGAGTTGAACACGTGCACCGATTAAAACACAGCGGATTCCTACCTCGGTCACCAAATATTTAACAAGCTTTTTAGGAATTCTGTTTGAAATTAACTCGTCTCTATCAGCATAAACAAGTAATATAAAAAAATTAAGTTAATTCCTATTTAGATCAACAAAGAAATATTTTATTTTAGCTACTTTTTATTGAATACTTACAAATAATATGAATATGTGTATAGATATGACAGAAGCACAACATTAAGTGGTAATTTATTTTTATTAATTATCATTAAAGTATCATATTGTCATCCAAAACAATCGTATTTATAAAATTTTTGTTCAACTGAATGCTTGAAAACGTGAGAAAAAAACCTTTTCAAGTTTTGACACACAGGTCGCCAAAAGGGTCGCTAAGTCACCAAAAATGATGCCAACGTGGCTGTATTTGTAATTCTTTGAATAATTAGTTTTAATCAATCAATTTTTATTAATAATAATTAAATTATTGTATTGTCATCCAAAATAATCATGTATATAAAATTTCAGCTCAATCGAGCGCTTTAAAATGTATTTTATTAACGGTTGAAAATTCAACCAAGATAAATAAATAAATAAATATATATAGAGAGAGTGTGAGCTAATTGCAGGAATTGAAAAATAAAATAAAAGATTGTTTTCTATAATTTTAAATTTAATTGTGTCTTTTTTTCTACTGAACTTCTTTAATTCTGATGCAGGATATGCATATCTAAGAAAATTCTCAAACTGGTGACCCAGTTTCAGACAAACTATTGAAAAAAAATATTCAAGTTCTACTGTGCTTCTGAATTTTCATGTGAGCTGAAGTGAAGGTGAGACGCATGTGGTCAGCTTCATCCTAAACCTGGCTCAGAATTATGATAAACTTAGACAACAAACCTGTGTGAAAATTTTACGTTAAGTAACTAAGAAGAAACAAATCACTCGAATGACTTTTGACGCCAATTTCATTCATCTGGCATACATTTTAAACATGGCCATCTTCTTGTGTTAGTTTCATTTACGGTAATACAACAAGGTATTGGCGGCAGATCTCATAATTCTGAGACATGAAAGCTATAACTCACGCTACCACACCACAGGTCGGGGATCAAACCCAGGGCTGGGCGAGGTTGACTCAGCCTTTCATCCCTTCAGTGGGTCGATAAATGTGCACCAAGATTGCTTGGGAACTTAACACTGGGGGTTTCGCAACAAACTGACCACCTGATCGGAACATCTACTCATGCACCTCAGGTCTAAAGTCGCGCATACTGAGTTGAGCAAAGTAGGCCTTTGGCCCTCATGAGCTGTTGTGCCACTGAGTTAAGTTAAGAAAGCTATAACTAAGTTGGTGCCTTCTTCGTCGATCATTCATAAGGAAATTGCATACCGTAAAATCTGGCGTATAACGCACACTTGTATCACAAAAAATAAAATCGAAATTTAAGGGTGCGAGTTATTAATGGAAATGAGAGCTTCAGAAATGACAAAAAAAATTATATTTCTACATATATCTAAATACTGTTTATTTAAAAGAAATGGTATTCCTTATGAATTTCAATGGTTGTGTATTTCTAGAAGTATACTATTTTTACGAAAGCCTGGGACAATACCTCGAATATATGACTTCAAAACATAAGAGCATTGCATACGTACATTTCAGGTTTCTTCGTTTCTTGCGCGTTATGCGGCAAATATACCTAAAAATTGAAAACTGCAGCTCTAAAGTATAGGAGAGCGTTATACATCAGAGAGATTTTACGGTAAATAGCTTATGGATCTACTCCATATAATTTGTAGAAGCCTTTATTTTCCAATCGCGACCAGCCTTATGTAGAACCTGAATCCTACTTGTAAAATACCAGTTACAAAACACTAACAGTTAAAATGTTTTGACTCTGAACCAATGTTAAGTGGATGTGACTAGGCTAAAAATAGTTTACAAATCCGCTGTAACTGCCCGCATCACACTTTGAAAAAATTATTAACCGTAATAAATAAATTTTAACAAATTGAATCTTCTCTAAACTTTCTCGATGATGTTATGTAATGGAATTTTTTTCATTATAATATTTCAGCAATGAAAGTATGATACTAAATATAAAAGAATTGTAATTACACAATCTAGTATTTTCTTTAAAATTCTATAGAAACCAACTGTTTGAGATTTACTTGCTGAAATACCTGTCGAACATTTTTATAATGAGATAAGTTAATTAGTTACTTAATTTTTCTGAAGAAACAGACTGAATCATGTTTTCAAATATGATAGGCTATACTCAGTTCTTTGCAAGTGAGAAAGCTACAATTTTTTTCTAATGTATCCTTCAGAATAGTATCGTTTTACTATATATCTAATTACGGTGATGTATATTTATATATTGCTTTTTTCTAATCACAATTTTCATTTAAAAAAATCTAAGCACATTTTTCATGATTTAATTACACCATTGATATAATTTATAATAATGAACAGTAATGAGAATGGACCAAGTGTTTTTAAGGATGTTCCATTTTTTCAACAATTCTACATAATGACACGATGAAAAAAATTCAAAAACAAAAAAAAACCGATTCTTAAGTAACAGTCGGACAGAAAAACTTATTCTTTCTTACGATAGTTTTTTTATTTCGTTCTTTTTCCTCCGGAAAAGAAAAATAAGCTGGTACACAAAACCCTAAAGTGAGTATTCCAAACCCCGTAAATTTGTCCTCCACGCCTGAAAGGGAATTGAATTTTGATTCACGGTTCCAACTCTCAGTTGATGAGAATAGCTGTAAACCTTGATCGAAGTGGAATTGAGAAAGTGCACCCTCTGCAGGAAGTAATAAGGAAGACGGAGCGTTTAACTTCCGGTCACGTGACCTGGATGTGTATGGGAATAAGGGAGGACCACAAAGCTATTTCTCACTTTCTCGATGCTCAAAGTGAAGAGCGGTACTAGAGTTTCCTACAAGGGGCACAATAATATTTGCATTTGTAGGAATCCCAAGTAAATAGGAAAGAATGTTGTAGTTTATATGTTCCTCTTTGCAAAGGGAAATAAGGTAGTTTTTCTTTTTCTTGGTTTTACCTCTAAAGGATACAATTTGTAACAAATGACTCGAAAACATCCTTGCTAAAAAAAAATCTAAAAGAAAGTGTTATCAAAGGAAAGAATATATTTCATGTTTTTTTTAGCTATAAACGGACATTTTTAGCTGAATTTGAAAAGAAAAATATATTTCAAATATAAACATGTGAAAATAACGAATACATTTTAAGTTTCATAACAACATATACGCATAATACATAATAAGATACATTTTATTTTATCATCATAAAAAATAACAATAAACTTATATCATTTTCTGCTATTAGCATAATAAAAGTTTATAACTTTAAAATAAGAATAAAAATTTCTTTTTCACTTTTTCTTCCAAATAAAACATTTATACACTTATTTTATTCATGCTCTTTTATAGCAGATGTTTTAAAGCATTTTCTTTTTAAATCGCAGTAAACTTGACTCTACGGCAGATTTACGAATGAACTTAAATTATCATCATCGAATATACAGAGTGATTCACTACAAGTACCAAACTCTTTCAGGTGGAGTAAGAGGTATAAAGACGATTTAGAAGCACATTTAAGGCATGAGATAACTAGACACGGGCCTCGGCCTCGGTAGTTGAGGCCTACTTTGCATTGGAGCCTAGATTCTCAAGAAACCTTAAGACGTCACTAATTAACATTACTGGGTAAGAAATAACTTCAACATGCAGAAGAAAGAGTCTTTTAAAAGTTCGAATGCGTAATGGGCCCGCTTGAAACTAGTATTTGAGAACCAGTCAATGTGAGGTAGTAAGATCGACGAACATATTCAAATATTGAACTGGCCGACATACACTTCGCATATGGAGTTGCGGATTGCAACGGGTGCTTTTTTTTTTGATTGCCATCTACACTTACCCAAACACAGGTACGTTCTCCTTAGTCTACACTATTATAATTCGTAGGTAAACAAACGTATCTATGAGACCATATCTTCTCACGAACCGCACGACGCAGAAACTCGCCAAAGGTACCAAAAAAAAAGGGAATGATCCGAGGAATTCGTTTTGACTATTTATATTCCGGTATTCAAATTAGTTAAAAAGACATTGATTAAAAACTTTAAAACGCATAATTAGTGCCATCTTTCACCGCCAGGGGCAAAGTTGAAAATCTCGGAACTTCTTTTTTTTTCAGACGTTTTTAAAATGCGATCTAATTTTTTTCATGGAACTCAGACAAAAAATAATTATAGAATCGGAAAGAACATTTACTTCGCCACGATACGGTATAATTTGTTTTGCAAAAAATTATATTTTCTATTTTTTACGACATTTTAAAAACGAGTCAAAATCGATACGTTTTTTATTAAAATGATTTCTAAATCATTCCGCTTTCGCGGGAATGAAAAAAATATTTTACACTAAAAAAGTTCATGCTTTTCTCTTTTAGAATCAGTCATTTAAAAAATAAAATGTCAAAAACTTTTTTTTACTATTTTTCAAAAAATACTCAAAATTTTATTTAAATACTTAATAACTTCTTTATTTATAAAAATAATCTCACAAGACTTTTTTTCCGTGTGTAGAACGATATTATCTATAAGCTGTACAAAGATCGAAACAATTACTTAAAAATTACGGTTTTTTTTGTTTTAAAATTGTGTTTTTCGTTTTTTTCCCTTTTTGCTAGAAATATTTAAAAATTATTTTTGTTACATTTTTTGTTTAAAAATTACTGTTGTTTTCAATCGATATATGAAGTTTGAAGGCATTAACTTAAAAATGAAGCCCGAAAAAAAATTAAAACTTTAACAAATAAAGCATTTTTACAATAGGAATAACTCTTCCTTTTATTTTGAAGGTCTTTACAGTTCTTTTTCCCGACGATTTCACGGCACGATGGTTTGACGCCCTTCATTACTAATTGTTGGACCCAGGTTCGATTTTGTAATTATAAAAATTTCTACTGTTTTCAACATACAACTATTTTTAAAAAAGGTACAGTGAGTGATTGAGTGGATATTAAAGGCCCACTGTTCACTTACTCGACAGCTCTGATAGGAAGAAGGGAAAAGGAAATTTCATGTTATGACATGTTATGCATTTAAAAATTTTCGCGCAACGCCGGGGGGGAAATAAACCTGTCTGACAAAGAAAAGAAGCGAAAAAATTTTGAATCAGGGAATTTTAAGTTAGAAACTCGGTAAAAGCACGAGCAACGCCGGGCTAAGCAGAGGAGGTGGGGGAGTCATTTTGAAAAAGAGTATCAGAAGTGCTGATTTTGTGACGGAAAGGGAAAATTTATAAAAGTAGTGAAAGCCCGGGCCATGCAGCTACTACAATATTTTAAAGTCTGTACATAAAGTTACTTAAGAATGGTATGATCACGAGAGAGCGACCACGAATCGAAAACAATCGATGAATCACATGAGGAGAATGTCTTCCTTCTTACAGAAGAAATCAAGCATGAGTGATCGAGGCATAGCCTAACGCGATTGGATATTCTAAACCCAATGAATAGATGGAACTGTCATCAAACTAAATGGCTCTCCACTATTTCCTATACATCCAGGCCCAACGATTGTCAACACCGTAGGGAGTTTGCTACTTTGCTTCATCCGCAGATCTCTCCTTCTACGTGTCAATTTTGTTTATAGATGAGGGTATTTTACAAGGGAAGGAGCCTTCAATCCCATTAGACGTAGACTTATTTTCCACACTCATCCTAACAGCCAACGCAAACACATCGCCTTCCAGCCCCCCCTTCCTTACTTAATGATATTTTAACAGTACTACTGGCATTTCTTTAAATTATTTGCATTACTTAAATTTAAAAATGGGCAAATCACGAGCAAAAGCCCCAACCTAAATTTTGCAAGAACGGAAATTTAGATCTCTTTCGGAGAGAGAGAGAGAGATCGGGCGCTCTAGAACATTATCAACATCTAGGGGCTTTATAAAATTTTCATGGTACGTGAACACGCGCAGTTCAAAGCTGTTTTTTTTTTGTAAGTATTTGGAGCGGGATTATTGGATCTCACCTTCTTCCTCTTTGTTTGTGAGACAAGGCATACTGAGTTTTCCTGTAGCAAGTCCTACTGGAATTTATCAAAGAAATGCATGTTTCACTTGCATTGCTAGATGTAGTTCGAACATGTGGAAGATCCTCTATTTTAGCAATGAAGTCCGACAACTCTTTAATTTAGACGTCATTTCTGTGTTTTTGTTTTAATTGCTTCTTTTGATCCTAACACTTGTTGAAAGCACTTAGGCCCAAGCAATGGTATATCATACCGAATTGTTTTCGGCTCCCTCTTCCCTTTCTGTACGTTTGTCACACAAGTAGTAAATCATGATATAAGTAAACAACAGCAAAGATATTCCTCCATCATTTAAATATCTTGAGATTTAACGTTGGATATTATCTGCTTCCGAAGTTATTCTATATTTGTTTATAATTTTTTAATATATTCAATATAAAAGTCATTTTAACTTTTATGCACTTTCTGTGTTTTTAAATAGCTTCGAACATAATTTCATTACTGATTTTTAAAAATTTTCAAGGCGTTGATAATCATAGGTACTCAGACGAAAGGTCGAGAAATATCTTCCATTCTCCATATGAATTCATTCGGCAGTAAAAAGTGTATTTAAACAAATTAAATCCATTGATATAAGTAAGAGAGAAGCTGGATACGAATCAACCGAAAAAGGATATAAATCTCACAATCCATATTAAATATTTTCTTAACAACATTTTTTAAAATAAATTTTGGTATCCCACTGATTGATTAAAAAAAAACTTTGCTATTTTGCCTCACAATCAAATCTAACTAGGACGTAAAAAATAATGAATATATGTTAAATAACCACAAGACTGGTACATATAAATTATCTGGAAGAGAAAAAATTAAATAATAAGGTAAGATATACATAAAGGCTTTCTGATGCAAAAAAAAAAATCTCTGTACACTTTTTTTAATTTAAAAATAACGAATGACAATCATCACATTCCCCGACTTAACTGAATGTCTTATTAAAGAAAACAAATCTCGTAAAGTAGGCAGTTTAACATCGTCATTTTTCTCCTTGCAGCAGAAAAGCAGTAGCAAAACGACAGTAAATCTTGATAATTCCAAAATTATTACAGAAACCTTATCAACAGTGCTTGGTCATTTACTCCGTTTAGCTTTGAAAAATGCTAATAACCTACACTGACTGTCTTCCGCAGGCAGAATCTGATTACTGTCAAGCATACGCATGTGAAATATAAGTTTCCTTCAACGACGGCAACTGCCGATTGAATTGTTAATCTCGATTATGCTTATGACGGGGAATAGTGAGAAAAATGAGCTGAATAGGTTATTTCAGTGAGAAATATGCTGAAATTTATCTCCGAATGTTAAATAAGATAAGTGATTGAAATTGGGAGTTATCGCGCGTGTCGGCTCGATATCATAATTCAAGTTTAGATGAGAAATTTCAGATCACAGTGTCTTGATGGCTTATTTTTTTACTTAAGGTTTGAATTGGAGTATAAATTGAAGATAAATTTTGATCCTAGGTGTCTTGATGGCTTATTTCTTTTTAATTTCGAGTTTACAGTAAAATAGTGTTAATTTAAAAGAACAGCGTGTGTACAGTAACTTGATAGCTTATTTAATTTTTGAAAACAAATATGCAAATTTTACAAATATTGTTAGTATTTGATACTTTAGTATAAAATAAATCTGATTATTATTTAACACAAAGGTAGCTTAATTATTGTTTTACGTAGAGATAAAAAATAAGAATTTTGCATTCAAAAGTATTTATATTTCTTTCAAAATTAAATGATTCTATATATTTGCACAAATAATTATTTAAGCAAATATATAAAATTCCAGACATTATATTCAGTATAAAAATATAAAATAGCTTTAAATATAATTTACTTTTCACTTATTAGGTTTATTTTAATAACTACATTTTTTAAACATTTTAAAGCATGAAATATATGAAAAATATATGTATACGCATGACATTTCAAATTAGTTGTTAATTTTGAATATATATATTCAATTATTCCTAATAATTTGACAATTAAATCATGGTTAGATTTAGGACATTTATAACAGATGGGTTTAAGTAAATGTGACATCTAGCCTTGCTTTAATTGGCGCCGGTTGCTTTTTGCTTTTTGTAAGTATTGAAGCAGGTGAATGTTCGTTGTTACACAACCACGCATAAATGGCAGCGGCAACCTTATGGTAATGAGCACCGACCAGCGTTGTCTAGTTGCGGGTTCCAGTCCTGATAACACTGAAGATCCACTATTTAGAGAGACAGACGCATGTTAAACCTGTCGAGGCTCAAAAGTTTTCACGGTTGCGTGGTGGGAAGCTTAGGAGAATGTGATGCGCCATCTGAGGTGTCGTCTTTGTAACTTTACCGTGGTTTAAAATTACGATGTGTTCATCACTAATATATCTCATATTGCGTTAAGAGCAACGTTAATATAACTTACAACTTTACTCGTTGTACTTACTCACTCCTGCCCGCCCCGCAAAAGTCTTGTCTGATAAACATGGGGGTGATTTGTTTAAATAAAAAATATCTCTTTTTAAACTTTGAACCTATTCTTCATTCCTATCTCGTATTGAGTAAATTTTATCGCAATAACGCACAGCATATTATATCTCTACTGGGATTGAAATCACAGTTGTGATCCAATGAGTTGGTTCCAAATATAATTATTGTTTCACAGTTTAAGAAAAATGCATATAGATGCAGTTAAATAAAAACGAATTTCGATTCGGAGCATTTTCACATAATTATACAATGATTTAGAAATTCTGTGCCAAGATATTAAGACAAATCTCAGTGAACTAGAAGTTATGCTTGTGGGCAGCTTCAAGACCAAGCTCTCCAGTTAAATCAGAAAGATTATAATGTTGAATACAATGTTGTTGTGCTATACCGAAATATGAAAATCAAATCAAAGGCAAAAAACCTTATTTCTGAGAACTGAATTTCAACGAGTAATGCCAAGCTATAGAAGGTTTCGTCGGCGCAGACAGTGAAATACAAGCTTCCAGGAGATGGAACTAAGAACATTTAAAGAATCCCTAAGTGTATTGTATAACTTTTGTTCACAGTTTGAAAAGATTCACTTGGATTCAAATCTCGATGATAGTGATATGTTTCAGTATTAAGTATCATCAGCAGAACCTAATTAAAAACCATGAGAAATAGCGGTGAGTTTTCCTACCACCCCAGAAAATTATGCTAAAGTTGTAGGACATCTTCGTTTAGAAACGTTTTGGAAAAAAAGAACGTTCTCCTCCAATGAGGATTAATTATAAGGATGATATTGCAGAAAGGTACTTATGTGACTAAATCTATAAAATACCATAAAGGAAAAATTCAAGAAACAGATTGACTATTGTTCATATTCTGTAATAATTACCGTATATAGACAAAATTCGTTATTATGTATATTTACTAGTAAAAACGCAAAGTATCTAAGAGTATTATAATTTCGCTTTCTTGATTGTGTCAACGAATTTTTCATTACGGAGATTGGAGAATACAAGAAATAAAATTTTATTTTGGGTATTTGTTGCAACTTTCATTTACAACCCTTTCTTACAATATGTATAACAGTAAGTAACAAAATTGCATACAAATTATTTGTGTTACATGTACTAAATAATCTGTACACCATATCTGAGTGTTTGACATTATAAACAAAAAATAACAGACAGACAAACTGACATAGAGAGAAACTAACTGAATGAAAGATAAACTGATAGGAAAGCAGACAAAAAAAAAACTGACTGACAAACAAGCTTATTGGCTGACGGGTAGTCAAACAGACATATGTACAGACGACCAAACAGACTGATGAACAGGCTGTTAGACTGTCAAATCAACTTTTTGAAAGACAGAAAGACGGCATTATTTTATATCTAGAAACCAATTTTATGTAATTCGTTTATTTTAAGTTCGTGTAGTAAATACTCCTAAGCGAATATTGCACAGTAAGTATCATAAACAAAATTCTATTTTATATATTTTCTAGCCATTGAAGTGAGAACCCGTTGTCACAAGTAAGAAGGCGACGTTACAGATTTTGGCTATTTACAGTAACATGTATAAATCCTCACATAAAAACTCTAGAAGACAGTATTATCTTAAACAGCAGAATTAATTCTTATTTTTATTCGTCTATTTTGATCTTAAATATGACAAATATTCATTGCATCATATATTTGAGTGATCAACTCTATTCAACCCAAGCATTTAACCAATCTCTTGGATTAAATTTATTTGTGTAATGGAAATAAATAATAATTATGACCTTATGAAATTAATATCGCAAGACCTATATAGTTATCAGAACTTTATAGTTTTATAGTGTGAAAATATATTACGTAGCTTAAATAAAAGATACTTCGTCTTTTTCAAAATAACACAGTCCGATTACATAGTATGAACTGCCTTCATTTCATTAAAATAAACAATACAGATTCTTATATTTCTCAAGGCATTATTAAAGACGAGAGAAATTTCACAACTTCATATCCAAACTTCCAGTAAAATAAAGGAAACTAAAATGTCTCACCACCTAACTCTTGAAAACTGACGATTTTCTTGACAAATGTAGGAAAACAAAACAAACGACTGTAATTAAACCTTACTTTTAAAGACCTCCAATTTATTTCCCTCACCATCATTATTTATTAGCCCCTTTTTTAAAATCCTCCCCTAACAGCATCAATATTTCTCTCAAAAACAAACCAACAAAAAACGCGACCATTCCACAGTGAAAAGCTCTGCCACAAATAAAAGAAGACATCATGGTTATGGGTACCTCATTAAGTTCCACATCATCTGGTCAGAGATTGGGAAGAGGTATATTGAACTTCAATAAGCAGCTGTATCGGATATAACACGTGGATCAATACCAACCAATAGGAAATGCGCCTTTCGCCGTACTAAGTATAGATATATATGCGGAATGATGAATGGTGTGTAGAGATTAATGGTTGGAAGAACGGGCTGTAATCAAGTTAATGCTGTTTGAGACAGCTTTGGTCTGGTTTTAATGAAACCGGTCACGATTATCCACACCTTCTGGAGGTGGAATACGAGGAATTGTTTTTGTGTCTGTGAATCAGGCGCTAGATCTCATTCATTTCTTGGTCTTTTGAGGTGTATTGGATTTATTATTTTTCTTCCGAAAATTAACGTTAAAAAGTGTTTGAATAATTTGAGTTCTTTAAATTTAAATTAAAAAATTTTTCTTAGTTCCTTGGACCTAAGAAAAATGTCGATCGAGTTTTTATTGTAAATGAGTGGCTCAGTTATAGAACATTAATAATTATAAAGTTAAAAAATAATATTTAACATTATGTGTGACTATTTTAAATATATTATTACTTATATTTATTTTTATATTATATTTTATTTTTGCACTTTTTTTTTATTTTACTGTTCATATTCATATAATATTTAGTTGTAACATTTCGAATTGTATCAATGTTCATAAAACCAAACGATGTTTTGTTTTCAGATTGTGGCAATTTGCTAAAATAATTTTTAGAATTGTGTTCCAGATTTTCATAATGGGCTGAATTCATGAAACGTCATAGTCACATGATAACATCAGTCACGTGTTTCCAGCCAATCAGTTCATAAATTCATGTGAGGTCATAGTTATATCATAAATGTAATCACGCGTTTCCAGCCAATTAGTTCATGCGCTTCACTGTTGCCAACTTTTGCTTTTTGCATAAGCTTTCTTTTAAAAAGTACATATCTTTCAACGATAATAATGAATATAGTTAAACAAAATAAGTTTAATTTAAAAATACGTGTATAATGGAAAGGGTTTTTTTTTCTAATCAAAAAAATTATTTGAAGAATTTTAACACACACACACGTAGCCATTACCATTATTAAACATTAACCAATCATCAAATTTTAAATGTTATCTAAACTTTACAAGAGGAACTAATAGCATATCAGTTTTTAATCAATAGAGAACACGTGATTGCCTTTATCATGTGACCGTCATGAATTTAGTCCATTGAGCTCGAAAGAAAAATAACGATAAAAAAACGATGTTTTGGAACAGTTTTTATTTGTTAAAATATATTATTCAGAGCCGCTTTTTAAAATTATAAAATAGAAAGTCCACAATCCAAACTTTCAGTGGGTGGAATGCGAGAGATCGTTTTTAAATCAGTGAATCAGGCGCTGGATTTCATTTACTTCCAGGTTTTTTTTAAGAGTATTAGAATTACTACTTTTTCTCCCAAAAATAACGTAAAAAGTGTTTAAACAATCTGAGTTCTTTATATTTGAAGTTTTATTTATTTATTTATTTTCTTGCCTAAATAGTTTCCAATTTTTATAATATAGAAGCTCACTTATAGAACAATAATAAAAAAACAGCAGCTTAACTTTAAAAAAATATTTCTTGACTATATTCAATAGTATAAATATTTTAAATATTATTCATATTTATTTTCAATGCTACATTTTATTTTTGTAGTTCATGTTTATATTGATAAAATTAATACTCGTAACATTTCGAATTATATCGATACTGATATTCATGTTACCAAAAAATATTTTGTATTCTGATTGCGGTAATGGACTAAATTCATGATGGTCACATGATAACGGCAATCACGTGTTTCCCATTGATTAAAAATTGGCATACTAGTTGTTCAGCTTGTAAAGTTTAAATAACATTTAAAATTTGATGATTGGGTAAAGAGTTCACGTGTTAAAATTCTTAAAACAGTTTTCAAAATTAAAAAAGAAATACTTACATTATACGAATACTTTTAAGTTAAGTACATTTTGCTTAACTATGTGCATTATTATATCGTTGACAAATATGTACTTTCTTTTAGAAAGTTCCGGCAAAAAGCAAAAGTTGGCAACAGTGAAGCACATGAACTAATTGGCTGGAAACACGTGATTATGTTTATGATATAATTATGACGTCGCATTAATTTATGAACTGATTGACCAAAAACACGTGGCTCAGTTATCATGTGACTATGACGTCACATGAATTTAGCCCATTGTTAAAAAAGTTTTTAGAATAGACTGAGATCCGAATATTGAGCTCGAAGTTTGTTGGCGCTTAAATAAATAAATAAATATATGAGATTTTAAAACAACTTCAGAAAGTGTTCGAATACATAATATAACATGAGTTATTTAAATTTTGAGTTTTATTTTTTTCTTACTTTCTAGAGCGCATGCGAATAGTGTTGAAAAAAAGAATTTTACCTTTTGTTTTTTAGGTTCTTTTAGAGAATTCAAATACTATTTTACGTTTCATACGAATAATATATTTCAAAAACACGTTCTTTTCTGCACAAGTTTTTCGATTTTCATATTATTATTCTTAAAAATTAATTCAGAATTTCCTCTTGCATAGAATCAATAAAATAATCATATAAATATAGTGCTATATTATAATAATTAACCCTTTACTGATAAATTATTGTTTTTTTTATCGATATTGTGTGTGTTTAATTTTCCATGGAAAAAAATACATTACGAAAAATGTACTAGTTAAACAATGGAAAGATTTTACTTGATTATTTTCATTTTAAAAGTAACACCAACAAATGTGTTGTCATAGCATCAATTATGCTTTTACAGAAAAACCCAGAATCCACGAAATTGACTCGTATTCTTTTTTTTTATTATTTTTCATACATCTATTGCTACAGCAGAGACAACAGAAAAGCAAGGGATATATGCTTACATGCTGTTTTCTTTTTTTAAAAAAAATATATATATATATTATGTTATAGTTTTAATAACTTATTTACTCTTATGAATAATGTTAGCGATTATTTTAATGAAAATAAGAAAACAGGACAGGTCAAAGGAAATACATCAAAACGGAAGTAGTGAATTTAAACTTCCGTTTTCTTATAAAAGATTACGAGGTCATATTCACATTCTTTATCGAAGCCTTCACACTATTTTTAGAGCATGATCTGTAATTATTATAGTTTTGAACCGACAAATGTATGCCTTTTATTTTTTAACAATCATATTTCCCTTACACAAAACATTTTAAAACAAGAAAAAAGTAAAATAAATAAATTTCAACTCGTGTTTGGAGTTGAATATTTAAGCATTCATTTATTTCGAAAACCACATTTAGGCAGTTTGTTAACTGTCCTGTCGTACCAATTTATTAGATTTTTTCTACATTTTCATCTGAATTGCGGGAGCATATAAATCCAGCATATATTAAGTTAATTCAAATTCAGTGGCGCAACAGCCCATGAGGTCCAGGGCCTACTGTGCCCATCCCAGTATACGTGACCATTGGGCGCTGAGGTGCATGAGCAGATGTCGCGGTCAGCCTGAAGTGAGACCCCAGTGTCCAGGTCCCCAAGCAAGCTTGGTAGCTTGGTGCACATTTAACGACCCACTGCAGTAGGGATGAAAGGTCGAGTCAACCTTTCACAGTCCGGGAATAGAACTCGGACCTGTGGCGTGGAAGCGCGATACGCTACCACTCGACCAACGGGCCTCATTAAGTTACTTAAAATACTTTAAAGAAGAAGAAGAGAAAAAATTATTCATATTACTCTTTTGTACTTTTGAAACAATTTTATTTCAGGTAATTACATTTTTATTAAATGATTATTCAATTATTAAAATGATTCAAGTACCTAGTTTTGTGAATATCATTTTAAACATCAAGCACATAAAGCTGTTAAAAAAGGCAATGGATCATCGTAACTTTTAGTTTCTTTTCTTTCTCCTATTGCATTCACATTCTAATGAAAACAATTTACATGTTTAATTATTCTTCTTATAACGATTTCAATTACGTCACAAGAACTCGAAAAACCGACACGGTGATGCGAATAAAAAAGTTGCTCTTATTAAAAAAAAGGCTAAAAGAAATGCAATATACAGAGATGGAAATAAAAAAACCCAACACTAAAAGAATGAGCTGTGTGAATGTCCTATGTGAATTTTCACATACGTGATATAAATGATTTAAATACATACAATCAACATAAGATAAATAGTATTAAAGTTTACTTCTGTTAGTACATAACCACATTTTTTTAGTCTTTTTTTGGACTACATCTCTTTAATCTGCCCACGTCCCTCCATGCCGTCTAAACGTCCCCTAATTTTCTCTGGGTCTTTTACTGCCCCCTGAAAGCCTCAAACACCCAAAAGGGGGCGTTATCACCCACGTTGAGAATTTAAGTGTTAAATAAACGAAATTTGATATGAACGTTTATACATTTGAAACATGACTTAGGCCCGTAAGTATGGGGCTAGTAGTGTTACTTTGAGCTTGCAAATCAGGTGTATTTTAAATACGTGCTGTAAAATCCGTGAGATTTATTTTCCCTTGAAACTTGACGTAATGAGTTGATGTTAGTCAAGAATGCCTACAAGACGGAAAAGTCGTCATCAACTTGTCGCTGAGTTTGAATGATGTCGTATAATAGGACCAAGAACGGGTGGATTTTATTTCCTTGATATTGCAGAAAGACTTGGAAGGAATGTAATCACTGAGCATGATTGTTGGCACTATCTTAAGAAAGTCCCGGATAGGCATTATCTTAAGGAAGTCCCCGGTAGGCATTATCTTAAGAAAGTCCCGGGTAGGCATTATCTTAAGAAAGTCCCGGGTAGGAACGATCTTAAGAAAGTCCCGGGTAGAGGCACTATCTTAAGAAAGTCCCGGGTAGGCATTATCTTAAGAAAACCGGGGTCCAGCCACGTACGTATCCCTACTGACAGAAAAGACAACTGTATTCGCCGCATAGCAGTGGAACATCGTAATGTGTCTGAAACAGAAATTATAGCTTTTGTTGGGACCAGAGTGACACAGCGAACTGTAACAAATCGATTGTTTGAGGAATAGCTCATTGTCAGACTCTTGTAGCATTCATATCATTAGCTCCAAATCACTGGTACGTGCGACTTCAGCGATGTCCCACTAGAGCTCATTGGAGGCCAGACGGGTGATGCGATGTGTTTTTGGATGATAACTGTTTCTCTCATGATGCTGGTGATGGCCAGATATTGATTAGAAGAAGGCCAGGTCAGTACCTGCAAACAACTTTCTGTGACCTACGACACACTGGACCCGCACCTGGAGTTATGGTCTAAGGAGTAATTTTTCAATGATAGTAGGATCATACGTTAATATTTCACGCACCCTGGTTGCAAACTTGTATGTCAGTTAGGCGATTCAAACTGTTGTGCTGCTATTTATAAACATTATTCAAGAGAATGTTTTCCAATGGGATAACGTGCACCCTCATTTCACGGTTGTAATCTAACATACTCGAGTGTCGATTTGTTGTCTTGAATTGGTAGATCACGAAAGCTTTCTTCAATTGAACCCAAATGGGACATCATTGGACGCCAACTCCAGTGCCATCCACAACCAGAATTAAATGTCCGCCCTTATGTTGACCAAAGTAGTGTGCAACAGGTAGTACGTAATTCCATCTCACAAACTGATATCCGGTATCTGTACAACACCGTTATCTAGATAAATGTATTGTGCCGAAGACTCGTTAGTCTACAATAATTTTTTCTTGGTGTTGGGATTTTTTTTATCAGTGTATTTAATTTTGATAAGACCAGTTAGGAAAATAATTTTAGTATTTCATCAATTTTTTGGTTACAACTTTTTTTAAGGTGATACCGTTTCCTTTCTCCTATATTTTGTAAATGTTTTACTGTCAAAAGAAAATTTTGCAATATATTAATTTTTTTTTCATTTTTAAGTATTTTTATGCCCCCTTGTGACTTTATCTGCACTAATATAAAGATCTTCATCTTCAAATAATTCTCTTTCTAGGATCATTAGATATACATTATTCAAAGTATATTTTACTTGAATATTCTCATTAGATTGTTCACCCTTTCCCAAAATAAATGAATCTGCGTTCTTACTTTCTTTGTCCTCGTGAGATAGATAATTTTCGAAAAATACGTAGAACAGCTCCTCATTTCGAATGATGTCTTCATAATTGGAGCACTATTTTTCTGAACATCGCAAAATAAAGTAATAAGTCAATAGAATGCAAATCAAATACGTAATTACGAAATGGAATTTCAAAACGCGAAGCAGAAAATAACGTTTTGCAAGAGCGAGTGCGTATCGTAAATTTCAGGAATGAAGCCAAAACCCTGCATAAAATTAACGAAATAACTGAAATTTAATTTTAAAAACCGAACAAACCCATTTCACCACGAAGGGTTAGGAGTAGGTAGAAGAATGGTAATGACTTTCACATAATTTAGGCGTTTTATTGATTAAAACTTCTTCCTATTTAAAATTAGATGGACTAATCAATAAACAGACTAATAAGGAAATTCAAGCATGTCACGCTATATGTAATGTAAGTAATACATACATTAAAGTTTCATTTTTATTTTAATATTCAAAGAAAATAATCAACAAAAATTGTCATTTATTTTGTATTGAATGATTTCATACTTTCACACACACATTTCAAACCATGTTTAAAATATCTATATACACTCATGGACAAAAAAATTAGCGCACCAAGAAATAATTGCGGGATCGTAACGAAACTTGGATGGACATGTCCCCGTTACATGTCGGGGAGATATGCAAATGATTAGAAATGTAGCGTGATTGCGCATTACGTATAGT
The DNA here is from genome assembly GCA_019973935.1 of Trichonephila clavipes. Lineage (NCBI taxonomy): Eukaryota > Metazoa > Arthropoda > Arachnida > Araneae > Nephilidae > Trichonephila > Trichonephila clavipes. The sequence continues at coordinate 1,993,732 of BMAU01016507.1, forward strand.
CGGCAGAGGGCGTTTAACGTTGTTCTCCGTAGAGTATAAAACAGGTAACCAAAGCTTGTTTAATTGTGCTGAATCATTCACAAAGGAAGAGCTGAGTTAGACGTGCCATTACGCCGTTTTCAAAGACAGTATGAGTAGCTGTCGCAGTTTGAGAGAGGGAGAATCATCGGCATGATGGAAGCTGAGTGGTCAGACAGGCGAGTAGCTCGTCAATTAGGCCGCTCTGATTGTGTTGCGAGGAGGTGTTGGGACCAGTGGATCCGAGGGATGTCATTTACACGAAGACTAGGCTCAGGACGCCCTCGACAGACCAGTCGTCGAGAAGACCGCCACATCGTAAGAAATGCAGGCGTATAGCCAACTGCTTCATCGGCCGTCATTCAGGCACAGGTACCACCACCTTCATTAGGGGTCCCTGTGACTTCTCGAACCATACGAAGGAGCCAGGCTAAAGGACATTTGGGATCGTGGCGGCCATTACGTGTGCTGCCCTTGAAGTCCACCCATCGACTCCTCCGTTTGGAGTGGTGCCGCGAACGAGGACTGCAGCGGAATGGAACCAGGTCGTCTTTAGCGACGAATCCAGATTCAATCTCAGCAGTGATGATAATCGTGTTCATGTGTAGAGACCCCGTTGTGAACATCTCAATCCTATCTTTACTTTGCAGCGACACACCGCTCTCACAGCTGGTGTGATGGTATAGGGTGCCATTGCCTACAATACACGGTCACCCTAGTATTGATCCGTGGCACCATGACAGCCCAGCGGTATGTCCATGACATCCTGCACACATATGTGTTGCCACTCATGCAATGGCTCCCAGGAGCCATTTTTCAACAAGACAACGCTCGGCCTAACACAGCAAGGGTGTCACAAGACTGTCGGGCAGGCACTGTTACTACCCTTCCTTGGCCTGTCCAATCTCGTGATTTGTCTCCAATTGAGCACATCTGTGATCATTTAGGACGGCGAGTTGGACATCCCACGAGTTTGAACGAACTAGAGGCTAGGTTACAGCAAATATGGAATGAAATGTCTCAAAACATCATACAGAACTTGTATGCCTCAATGCCCGATTGTATCGCATCGTGCATTTGCGCTAGAGGGGGTTCAACAGGGTATTAAATCCTCCGTTCTTTTGCCTTTTTCTCTGAAATAAATGATTCTTTTTCTTTGTTTTCCTAATCATTTACTCGTATCAAAGTAGTCATTATGTATGTAAAATTCCGTTTCATTTTGACGAATCTTTCTTGGTGCGCTAATTTTTATGTCCATGAGTGTATATATAAATGCATTGTATTTATGACGTCGCTTCACTCCAATTCCGTTTATCTGATCACTATGAAAATTGGCATGTATATGTATTTTTGGTGGAGAAGGTTTTTGTGCTATCCTCTTAATTGCAGTTTCCCATCAGGTAGCGCTACAGCATATAAGCTTCTTCTCATCGTTCATTTAACTGTCACGTTGTCAACCCGGTCGCCAAAAATGATGCCAACTTGGCTATATTGCCAACATTTCACTATGTTTCCATTGAGTCGCCATTATAAAGTATGGAACGGCGTTGTTTGCGAATATTACAATTTTAACATTTAATAAATACAACAAATTAATATTAACGTATTACACATACACTTATAAATTATTTACACTATCCTGAGCGTTCATCACACAAAATTTGTAACAATGTGTTACTTTTACTGAGCAGAGATCAGCTTAGGAAGGTGTTCTCAAAAAACGTCCCACGAGAGAGTTACGGAGCGTTATAAATAAAAAAAAAATCTTTTTTTATCAACTATTAGATCTGCAGACTTAAAATTTAATAAAAATGGTTTTTTTGTTCAGCTGAGATACGTAAAAAGTTTTTTTTTGTTTAATTTGTAATTCACGTAAAATTAACTCGTTAAAAACCTCTTTATGCTTCAATCTGTATTGTTTAATTTTTGAATTCATCCGTGCGAAGAACGGGTATACCAGCTAGTATAATATAAATGTAATACATAAATAATAAGTAGAAATAAAAGACATGCATATTACTTTTAATTAATTGAATACAAAATGTATTGTAACTATAAATGTAAATATCCATTGAAAATTTCATTGAAATAATATTTGGATATTTCTCTCAAAAACCTGTTATTTTAGAATATTCCTTAATTTGCTTAAGAAAATTAAAAATGAGATGAACGTTCATTCCATGTAATAATGCATTATTGCCAAAGAGAGAGATTACTTAATAAAATATTAGCAAATAACGTGCAAAAAAGTTACTCGATTCAATTGTTACTCAGTTGCTACAAGACATCAAAATATTTGTAGAATCTAATTCATAAAATATATCATGAATATGCTTTGTATTACTTATTTCATATTGTAAAACATTTAGTTAAATTTCTTTTTTTTTAGATTTTATTTTTAAATTATACATTAGTTATATAGACATTGTCTATAGGTTTGGAAATTCTCTCCCGTATTATTATTGTCTGTTTTAATTCAATAATTCATGTAACTCTTAATTTGCCTGAAAGTTTAATTTATTTTCTAATGTATAATCGTTTGTTGTTAAAGTTATGTTGCTTAAGGTGGCATCTTTTGTAATCATTCTAAGTTTGTTAGTTCAGTCGGTGAAAAGAATTGTAATATATAATCGACGTTGGTTGAACTTAATATACAACCTCTGACAATAAAGTTCGGTGAATGAAGTCAGAACGGCTGATCTGGCAACACAGGGGAACAAAATAGTGCACATGCGTAGCGGCAAGTGTTAGCCATCTGCCCCCACTGTAGTTCAGTTGAGACTCACATTTGTGTTCAGTGTAAGACCTGTTTTACATAGTGCTTATTTAGTACGTTGGTTTTTAACTGAGAATAGGAAACTGAACGAACAAAAGTTTAATATTGACGATATTCCTAACATCCAACGAAATGTGACAAGGCTTTTAAACTCCATGCCAAAAGAAGACTTTTTGCAAAGTTTCGAGGACATGTATCGTAGATCTCAGCGGTGCATAGTTATAGGAGTTGACTGTTTCGAAAGACAGTAAAGTAACGTTCTCGTGAATATTTCATTTACGTTAATGTTGCAGGACTATTCACCGAACTTTATTTTCACAGGTTGTGTAATTAATTTTCATATATTTTCGAGATTTCATTTATCTACATATCTTTTTGATCATTTGAGTGATTATAAAACTTACGTTGGGTAAACTTAGACTGTTATTGCTCACATCATATTTTTTTCTTTCTCCCTTTAAAAAATTTCCTTTAATCATGAATCTCAGCTACATCAACTTCTTAATGGGTTCTAGATCTTTAGAAATTTCCAGCCCTTTCTCTCATACCAAATTACTTCAGAAAACACTAAGAAAAATTTTGTAACGGAATCTTTAAGCATCAGGCTATTAGCCTTCAGTGTGGAAAATTTCATTATCTCTTAATCTACAGAAATATTATTCTAAGGATAGGTTTTCGAAATCACACTCAAATGTCAATGGGCTGAATACATACCACGTCATAGTTACATGATAAAGGCACAACCACGTGTTTCTAGTCAATCAGTTCATGAAATTCGTTGTTGCCAACTTTTGCTTTTTACAGAAACTTTCTTTTAAAAAGTACATATTTTTCAACAATAATAAAGCACATGTCAACAAAACGCAATTGGTTTAAAAGTATATAAGGTAATTCGGGGGAAGATGCCAGTTAGTTAATAGTACTTTTATGCGTTGATAGATGGCATTGTGTGAAGAGTCTGGTCCGATATTGAGTGTGAATTGTGAATTTATCTAAATTAATCGTCTTTAAATCGGCCTTATTTTTCGATCTTTTGAACATTTAAAGAAGTAGTACAACTTTTATAATATTCCGTTCCTCATATTTAAAGTCTATAAACGTTAAATAAGATATTAGCTATGTAAGTGAGTTACGCATAATGTTACACATACGATGCATATAGATGCGGCCATAACACTGTAGCAAAATGGATATAAGCGTGTGGGGTATTTTCCCTCTCAACTTGGGGGAAGACGCCACATGATTCAGAAATACATGAAATTGGACTTTACTTTTTTTTAAAATTTTCGTAACACTGTATACTATTGTATAAAATATAAATGCAATTAATAATTATTATTATAATTAATAATACTTAAATGCAATTAATGATAACTGGTCTCTTACCCTCGGTTGCCTCCACCAGCAAAGAACACCGGAGCACAGCCAAATTCTTCTAATCAGAAAACGCAAACAAACTGGGCGTAAAAAAATTAACTTTCGAAGTCTTAACTGAATCAAGGAGGAGAAAGGCGCGTAAGGTCAAAACAAATAACAAGAAACCTTCGAAGAAACAGAAATAAAGAGACGTGTCAGTTTGTCATCCTCAAGGGAAGAAATTGCTCTAGATCAGGGATGGCGAACCATTGGCATGCATACCATTGATGGCACGTGGCACAATATTTTGGGCACGTCACCGATCAAAACGATCAACCGCGATTGATTCTTCAATCAAGGAATTTTCAGTGAGATTTTCTCAGTTCGAAGAATTATCAGAAACGCTCAAGTTTATTATGTAACCTGATGAGTGTCTGTTTGGCTTGGGTGCCCTGGGCAAAATTAAATCCTGGTACAGGTTCACACCGTCAGGGCTCAGGTGCCTCCCTCTGGGGAGGAAACTGGGCGTCAAAATTACTTGCGGTAATAGGTATCTTCTATATGGTGTCACGCTAAAATTGATACCAGCTCCTGGGGAATGTATTAGGTCTGCAAAGGTTAAAATACTAATGCGCAGTCCCATTAGAAAAAAAAAAAATTGTACCCTGATGTGACATCATATGATAAACTGAACTTGCCTCAATTCGATTGGTTGGAAATTGAAGTAATTTGAAATGCAATTGATTGATTTCTAGTCTAGTTCAATATGGACTCAAAATTTATTTATCAAGCAAACAGTTGGAATTGATTGAAACAGAAAGATTAACAAGTAATATAAGTGAAAATGCGAAATTTAAAGAAACAGTAAATTCGATTCCAGACACGTTTAACTGTTTGAAGATGCAGGCTCAAGCTATTTCAACCACATTTTCATCGATCTATGCCTACGAGTTATTATTTTCAGAGACGAATATAACATTAGAGACTCCCTTGGAAACCATTTGGCAGTTGACTCCAGTTCAGCATGCATTCTGCTAAAAGTAACATCTTATCCAATTCTAATATGATTTATTGGTCATCTAATCTGCAACTGCAGAAATCCCACTAATGTTACTATATATAATTTGAGTTACACGTTTAACTAAAACATTTACTACTATAAAAGGCAAAATGTATTTTTCCGTAGCAAATAGTTTTGTGTTGTTAGTATTTAGTTTTATTATTTCACCCAAAATCATAAGTCAAGGTTATTTGACGGCACGTCTATAGTTTATTAAGCATTTCTTTAGAAAAAAATGGCACGTTGATTCATAAAGGTTCGCCACCCCTGCTCTATATACTAAAGGTGACAGTTTTGAGGAGGATAATAATGACGATTTTTGTGCTGTGTATAAAGGCTACTTTCGTTTTAGAGAAGGTATCAAGTGTGACTGGATTCATGCATCGAATGCAACAAATGGTTGCACGAAGATTGCAATAATAATCATTTGCACAGATTGAAATGTTGTGTTGGATATCATTCCAAACCTCTGTACTGTTATTATTTTTAGCAAGCTAATTATGAAAGAATTTAATTTTTTTTATTTTTCTACAGTTATTGTTACTCTATATTTAATTTTGTAATGTTTACCTTATTTTTCATTTACTGTTTTGTTGTTTCATCTTATTCCATGACTGCTGGCATCTTCCCCCATATATTGGGGAAGATGCCACAGCTAAATGAATTTCTTTAACATTGAATTTCTAATTTATTTTCTTACCAAGAAGAGAATTAACTTGTACTCATAACCAATTAAATATTGAAAGATAAAGTGTGTTTTTTTTCATGGTCTTGTCATTTCAGTTTTCAATGTACTATCGAAAAATCCTTAACTGTGGCGTCTCCCCCGAATTTACTTTTTTTTGCTTTTTTAAAATTTTATTTTTGAAATTTTTTTTGAAGAATCTTATTACTTGAACAACTGTACCGAATTATTAAATTTTAATTTTGTAAAAATTTTACAAGTAGAACAAGAATAAATTTAATATGAGTTTTGAATTCAATGGAAAGTCATTGCTTGCATTTATCATCATGAATTAGCCCATTACTCTATTTTCACCCAGTATCGCCACTACAATTTATTTCAATCAATGTTCGAAAACAATTCTCATCAGCTGAAAGTTTCCAACTCCGTCTTAGTAAGGACTCAGCCCCATACCCCTTAAATAACTCCTGATACATACAACCTTGATTGACATACACTAGTATTACTTCACGGGAACCACAACGAACTTCAATCCTTGGTGATGAAACAAGGCACCGGGCTGCTATCAATGACGAAGTAATTTACCATCTCCAAATAGATTAAATTGCTGTAGTCTCTTGACGCTATCGATCTCATATAGTTAATAGTTCTCCCTCTTCTGGACTTCACATTTAATCACAGCGTAAGCAATCCAACTTTTCCTCATCCCTACACACTTTAATTCTCCCCGAGTAAACATTTGTAAATCTCCCCCCCTTTCATCCCTTTTCCTTTAAAGGCCAGCTGTAACATTGTCATGGGTCTTATCAGGAGCATCCACTGTCTGCAAGGACATCGTGTTCGTTATTAGGCTGGGGGACATCTGCGGATGTTACAGTCAGAGGCTTTGTTGTGTCTTTCCGAGGCGACATGGATCTTAAAGAATGGTCGCTAGGTAAATGAGTGTTTTTGTGGGTTTCAAAAAGTTGTTTTGATTTGCTCGTCGGTTGATTCCGGGGAACATCTGTGATTAGGTTCAAGTTTCATTTCGTGGCTGCAAGGATGAGTGTTTTGGTTAAGGTATGTGTGAGATATGCTTTTGTTCATGCACCATTGGTTATTATAAATGGTAAAAAGAGGATATTCTTGCACACAAGATGTAGCAATTTTTCTCTTTCGAAGAATTCGGAGTTATATTTTTGAATAAAATATATGTATATATAGTGTTAGATTTAAAATTAATATTTATATAAAGAGAGAAATTTTTTTAAAAAAAATTGAAGATTATTTATATTAATTTTTGATTCTCTCTAAAAAGTATAAAATAAAATAATTATATGACTTCTTGATCACAACATTTAAAATTGGCAGTTGACTTTAATATGTTTATATTTACGCTAATTTTCAAACAGCCACATACACGCAATAAAATCTAAATTTAATTTTGAGAGAAAAAATAGTCTCTATGATATAAGCAAGCTATGCGTACAAAGCTTTATAGTTTTTATGGATACAGTAATACATTCTGGAAATAGTCGTGACAATAGAGTAACATAGTAAAAAAAACGAATTAATTAATGTAATTTAAACTTCAAGATAGTTGCCATTTTGTGTCTATTCTCTACAAGTACAAATCGAAACAAGATAGAAGAATCCCAACATTCTCTCAGCTAAGGAATTCCAATAAGGAGAATAATAGTAAGGTGATCAGTTTTTTAGCATTGAAAAGGAGGTCGAAAAATTTAAGAAAATATTACAACGTAAATGTATGAAACTTTTTATTGATTCAATCAAAAATACACTAATTACATTTACATCCCTTTTAATTACTTACTTAGACGAGTATTTTTCTATTGAATGAATTTTTGTCAATATGTCATTTTATACTATGTCGGAAATTTCGGAGCAAGAAATATCCTTCATATTAAAGTTTACGGTATTGCAGCTATAAAGCATCTACGTTCATTTTTGAATTTTCACTTGGCCGAAAAAAATCCTTACCAATAAAAAAAATTAAAATTCTTTGAACTGCTGCATTAGTTCCAGGGCAGTACAAAGTAAATTCTACAAGAATAACTAAATTTTCATGTGGAATGTGTTCATTTTTGAAATGGTGGAATATTTCCACATAACTTTTATCGGTTTCAACAGGTTGTGTGTGTGATTTTCCATTGTTCTAATTTAATAGAATTTAAATAAATACGTTCAGTGTTTAAATATTTTCAAACAGACGCGTAGCAGTACGGTCTAACACTTTAGAATAGAGATAACCAGATTAGTTTTAAAATATTGGAAAAAGGAGGACACACATAGAGGAGGGCACTTTTTTGGAAGGACAGAACCTATAAAAGAAGGACTGTCCTCCTTAAAGAAGGACGATTGGTCACCTTAATAATAGGGATGTTATAATCACGCGATGAAAAGAAGGAAAATAACAGGGGTTTTTTGGAAATTTTGTATGAGATTTTAGGAAAAAAACTCCGAAGCTAAAAAGATGCATATTTTCTAAGAATAGGAAATAAATCCGTCATAACACAAGGTTAAATTCTTTAACGTGTTATAGGAAAGGAAATTGGTGTTTAGAGAAAAATGATATTCGTTATTAAGATTTACAGAAATGAATCAGATTGTGTTTATAGTACGTTCTGAGTTATATGATACAATCATACTGTCTTTGGATTGTAGTTATAAGCATAAGTAAAATTTGTTCAATACGAAAACTCAAAAAAACAGCTTTTTAATAACTCTTATATTGTAAACAAACAAAGAAGCATGAGAAGACTCACCGAGCAACGGCGACTTGTACCAGTATCCATCTCTCACCTCCAGGTAATCCGTATCACAATTTTCGGATTTGTGTATGTCGATTTCTGTGATGTTCAAAATGATCCTCTCCCCCTGAGTAGCGGTGATTCGCCACTCGCAGTGAATGCCCTCTTGGGGGACGACGGAGTTGGAATAGTCGGGGGAAGATAAAGTTCCGCTAGGATTCTGCATGGTTTTCCCACATTCTAAACAGAACAAGAGAAAGGCAGTCATTTATACTCAGAATTAAATTACAGAATAAATGCAAATTTTTCAATTCCTACTATTAGCTCACACTCTCTATATATTTATCTTGGTGGAATTTTTCATCGTTAATAAAATACATTTTAAAGCGCTCAATTGAGCTGAAATTTTATTTACATGATCATTTTGGATGACAATAGAATAATTTAATGATAATTAATAAAAATTAATTGATTAAAACTAATTATTTAAAGAATTACAAATACAGCCACGTTGGCGACTTAGCGACCCTTTTGGCGACTTGTGTCAAAACTTGAAAAGGTTGTAACAAATGGTAATATTTATTATTTATTTATTGTGATGATTTAACCATTCATCCCAGCGTGTTAAAAATTGCAATTCTTTATTTCTCACGTGCTTTATATTAATGCTCGCGCGCGCGCGTGCTTTTATCTATAAAAATTAACTGTAATTTTAATTATGGAAATTTCTGGAACTTTCGATGGCAATAGATAAGGAGATGGAATATTCTAGTTTGAAGAATAAAGTCTTGAGTTGTATGTGGCAAGAATTTATGACATTTTTTTATTTTCGTGTTAATAGGTTTTTTTTCTTACATGATAAAGCATTTAGTTGAACGCAAATTTTATTTACACGATTGTTTTGGATGACAACACGATACTTTAATGATAATTGATAAAAATTAATTACCACTTAATGTTGTGATTATGTCATATGTATATACTTATTTATATTAATTGTAACTACTTTATAAAAAGTAGCTAAAATGAAATTTTTCTTTGTTGATCTAAGTAGGAAAATTGACTTAATTTTTTTATATTACTTGTTTTAAAAAAATGTGTAATAAAATTTGAAAATTCCAGATAAAATGCGAATTTTTCTGGATGTAAATAGTTCTAGAAGAAAAATTCAACTCTTCTATAAAAATTCAATGCACAACAGTTTGATATTTCTAATATTGAAATTTTGTAATATTAACACAGAAATAATAATTGCATTTTAATACATTATTTACTCGTCTAATGTAAATAATATACTTAATGACACAATATAGCTTTTAATATAAGTGCAAATAATTTATATGTGCACTTAAGATTTCAGAGACAGAGTTAATTTTGAAAATAATGCTTTTATTAAAATTGTTTATATTGAATGCAATTTCTACATATTTACAGAAAATTTAGTAATATATTTCATAATTTGATATTTGATATATAAATATTATCCATTAAAATGATATAAGTTTGTTTCGTAGCTGATTATTATAATGCAAAATACGTACTTTTTTTTTCTAATTTTTGAGAAATTTTTATTTTGCTCTGTTGTTGCCCAAAACTATATGAACCTTGTTTATAAATTCCTACCAAAATTCATATAAATTCATATAAAATAATAGAGACCTGGTTTTTTGGTTGGTCCAAGCACTTAATAGTGTTCGGTATAATACGCACAAATTGTATTGATGAAGGCGTAGAGTGAATTTTAATGAGTTTTTACTTTCTAGGCAGCATCTTTGGTAAGAGTGTTTAAACATATCAGATCAGGAGTCAAAAACCTATAGCGCGAGTGCCAAATTTGGCACCCGGTATAATTCTTTGGGGAACTCCACCCTCTCCGTAAATGTGTCAATTTTTGAGTAAAGTTGAAAATTTTGAAACGGAGCTTATGAACTGACATCTTCAGAATTACAGAAAGGTAAACTCACGGAATTATTAAGAAATCTAGAAGATAACTCTAACGATACATCAACAGCTACTTTAAATTTCTGGACGCCGTTTCTGGAGAGATTTAATTGTTTGAAGAAAGTTATATGTGTTCTACTTTCCGATTTTAATTCAACATTGTTATGTGAACATGTCTTTTCCCATATGAAAAGTGTAGTGTCTGAAACTACTGTTGGCGGTGGATTATGGAATGTTGGCGCAATTCACCGCACCTACAGAGGCGGGGTACTGTTTTTTAATGAGAAGATGATTAACCCTCGAGCAGGACGGTTAAGGAAGGGAAAAGTCACTTGTTTTTGGAAGAATAAAGCGCTGGACTATTTTGGGGGTTAAGGAAATTAAATTCCTTCGGGAATAAACCGACGCAAAGCGCGTGGTTTGTTGTACCGAGAATAGAGTATCTTGGGAGTGTTTTAACACGACGCACTGTGTTTGTTTGATTATAGTGATAATCGAAATAATTGTGTTTGAATTGATTGTATTGAGAAGTAGTTTAGAAGGTAATTGAGAAGGCATCACAAAAAGTATTTTGAGTCTGCTAATAAGTTGTCTAACTACTTCTTCACGGACTCAATTTTAAATTCAGAATTATTTGAAATATTAAACTCACAAAATATACCTTTAATATTGTGCTATAAATTAGAGAGGTATGGGGACAAAAGGTTTGCGCTAAAATATTTAATTGTATTGAAGGAATAATTACACCTTGTGTTGTTTATTTCCTATTTTAATTTAATTTTTTACTTTTCATAAAGAATAGTCAGATATTTTATGTTTATTTTTATATTAATAAATATTTTTAAATAATCCATAATTAATATACAATGAAACTTTAGAAGTGTATTCTAGACCTCTGTTGTGGCCGCGGTAGCCGAGTGGTATCGGTATCAGATCGTGGTTGGCTTTGTGACGAGTTCGAGCCCAGTACAACTAAAGACCCGCACTGTAAGGCAGCGATGCATGCTAAATCTGTCGAGAGCTGATACGTCCTCCCGTTGGTCTGGTGTGGTAGTTAGGATAGGGGAGGGGTGCCAGCTCAGGTGTCGTCCACGTCACTTGACCATGGTTCAAAATTACGCGGTCCGTCGCCAAAAGCCCTCGTGCAGCTGAACAGTGCGACGTTAATATTCACTCACTCTAGACCTATGTCCCATAACTCTGCATGCATTCCCACGGGAATCGAATTCTTTCAAATATTTCCAACTGTGTGGCGCCCTGAATCATATTGGTACATTGTTTTGGCGCACCATAGCAACAAGGCTGCCCCTACATTAGATACTTATACTAAAAATACTCATTAACTTATAATATTTATGTGCAAATTATTGAAAAAAATATAATTTACTCGTTAATTAATCACGTATCCTTCATCACACATAAATCGAAAAATTTAGAGCTCTCCAGCACGTCCTTGAAGAAATTGATGTTGGAAATTCGAATAACTTAATCTTTAAGGTATCCAACTAGGTTGAAATGGTGTTTTTTAGGTGTTAGGGCAATTAGAAGGGGGGAAAATATTGAGGAAGAAGGAGGAATAAAACACATAGAACTGGAGAATTTTAAGCTGTTTTTCGAATATTTACTTTACATAATTCATAAAAGAATATTTTAAATGAATAAAATGAATTGAAAATTTGATGAATAATGAGAAATTTTTACGATAATCTGTGCACGAAAAATGAGAATCCTTCAAAATAATCCAATAAAATTCAATGAAATTCGTAACATTTATGCAATAAGCCCTTTAGAGTGTAACAAACAGCAAGTTTTAAGAAAGTTGCATTGAATCGCATTTTACAGTCATTTTTAGCTTAGAACTTGAAGTAATTTTCTCCAAAAATCATTAATTTTAAATTTGATTCCTTATAAAATATTTATTTCTTAGAATATTTTTTTCCTGCGGTTTGTGATACTTCACAAGGATCAAGAAGTGTATATCAATGAAATAAAAATTACATTAAATCCAAAGTATCTTTGTTTAAACTGTTTGTCTTATCACAGTAAATTTCGCCAACTTTTTTAACATTTTGAAAAAAGTATGTTTTTTCAAAAATATTTGTTTGTAAATTTTTTATTTATTTAATAAGTATGACCTTTTAAACCTATTTGTGTTCCTTAATACAATAAAATTCTTCTGAAAATCTATTTTTCGAAAATTGGTCTCCGAATTTAATCGGGTTCCTTAAGTACTTTTTAACTGTAGATGTTCATGTAATTGAATCTAGGAGAGGTTACAAAAGACAATGGATTGAAAATAAAGTTAATAGTGAAAATTTGGCCTAGATTCACGGAATATATCAAAGTTACACAAAGAAATTTTCTGAAAGAAAAAAATTATCCAATTGAAACCGTTATCGATCTCCCATCTAATAATAAATTGAATATTCTTCAGAAGCTTTTCAGTTATACGTATTTTCTGGTGATTCATTGAAATAGTTTATACATTTGTCGGAAAGACTAGTGGTATATTTTTAGAATCAGTAATAACAAGGAAAAATATGTAAGTTATGTGCCCATTAATAAGTATTTTTCTCAAATGCTGAAATAGTAAATACGTAATATTAAATTGGTTACCAGACAAAATAATTTTTGATTTTAATTTTAAAAAATCACGTTTCCTAACGTCTGCACCTGATACCAGACATTATGAACAAAAATTGAAAATTAAATATGGAAGCATGAATTTATATTAAAAAAGGCGCTCACGTTAATGATGTAGGCTCACGACATCACGTGTTTCAATTAGCGGGAAAGATTTCGCATCGAAATGTGCTTCTGGTTATTCTTTTAAATAAATTTGAGACTGTTAATGGTTAAATTGGTTAATTTGATTCAATATATTATTTTTTTGTGTATAATATTATTAGCATAGCACCTGAAGAAAAAGTTCTTTGTCTGCGCACCCACAAGAGAGCATAAAAACAGATAAATATTTGTTAAGACGTAACCAAATGCACCTGCAGTAGATAAAACTTTAGCCCTATAAGTTTTTTATTCCATTTATTATCTTTGTTCGTGTCTTTTAGATTTAAAAAGAGTATTACATAATGAGAATGCCGTATGCAATTACATCTTACATAATGTTTTACGCAAATGGTAAAAATCTTTTTATTTTTGATGTAATAAAATAATGAAATATCATATGAATGCACGGAAAAGATTATTGTATCTCATTTTTTTTTTCAAAAGTTGAACTGTGTTTATAAATAGAGTTAACTAGAATTTTGAATACCTTTATTTTCTCTTAAAATAACAAAAATCTTTTTTGAATGCAGCCTCAATATATTGATAAGCCAACACAACTTTGTTGTGTTACAAATTTGATATAATATAGGTTTTGAGAGTAACAATATTCCTATTATCTGGTACAGTGGCACACACAAGGGGGTGTCCTAGAAGTCCGGACCCCCCCCAAAGCCCTTGATTTTTTCCCAGATTGATTATAATTTTAAGTATATAATATATAAAATTTAAATAAATATTTGTTTTTAATGAGAGAGAGATTAATTTTATTAATTAATACTAATAATTTATTTAATAATTAGTTTTTTACTGTTTTTTGTTCCCCCAAATCGACAAAATCAAAAGGAGCATGATACAAGAGTGGTGGACTTTCGACGCTGCCCCCCTTTGGAAAACTTCTGCTTGAGCTACTGATCTGGGGTAATTCTTTCTAAAAATATTTATTTCTAACTTAATGTCAAAACTGCAAAGAACAATGAAAGAAAACTTTATTTTAATTCTTAATTTGTTAAGCTATCCTGATACAATTTTGATTGACAATAGGTAAGAAAAAACAATGAGAGCAAAATTATACAACATAGAATTTTAACTTTTCTTTTTAGGCACCTGGAGAGAGCCGAGGTTGTTACTCGCCCACCGGACATGACTTCTTGGGAGTACACCTCCACTGGCTGGTGACGAGGCCTGTGCGCTCTGCGACCATGCCAGGATGGATGGCCACCACCTGCTCCAACTCCCTGGACTCGATGAATACCCGACTGACGAAATCGTCAGTCAGTACTGGGAAGCTCGGCATCAAATGGTTAAGAAGCCAAGCAAGGGCATTAGATAAATAATGATAATAATAAATTTTTCTTTTAGTGTGGGTGTAATTAACCAGGTGAAAAACATTAAGACTGTATCTAATGACTCTAATTGCAGGTGCAGCAGCAGATGCACTTCTACTGAGTGTAGGAGGTACTTACTTGGGCATTTGTACAGCATGTTGGTCTGCGCGATGTCTCCCTCGCTCAGCCTCACCCTCTGCCCGATCTCCGGTCTTTTCCTCTGGGTGGGGTCCTCCTGCGGCAGGATGGTGTCCAGGTAGGTGCTCTTCGAGAACGTGTTGCGAGCGTAGTGCATGATGCTGGCGTAGTCGTAGGCCAACCCCAGGGACGTCACCTCCTCCTCCGTCAGTTTGTTGAAGTTGTACTCCTGACCTTGCGAACAGGGAGAGCGTGTAATGAACAAGGGTGGAATGGGCATTCTCTCTCTCTTTTTTTAATTAAAACACATAATATGCTTCAAAGATGGGTCAAAAGATTACAAATGATACAGTAATAAATATATATTCGCATAATATTAAAAAAATGTCAAGAGTGATAATTGAAAGAGACCAAAATAATTAGAACAATTTATTATACTTAGGAAAATGTTTAATTGAAAAGAATTTCGTATACGAAGCAGAGACCGAATATTTTTTTTTGAAGTATTTTGTGAAGAGATATTGTAGTGTATAATTCATATTAGGCAGAGGTTAAAACGGCTGCCCATTTCTTTACATGGTCAAACGTCAATACAGGATTTCGTATTATGTTTTGTCCACAAATCTCGGAAATCTTTAGAGAAATTTTTTTTCCAGTTTCCATACACATTTTTAATTTTTTAAAATTTACGGAGAACTGTTTTTTTTTAAAATTTCCAGATTCGCTGATTATGTAATATCTTTTGGAAATTTCATAACTTGATAGTATTTCCAAACATTTTCAATTATTTGCCACAATTTTATGTTTCCTAGGAACTAAACTGACCCAGTTTTTGTTTCAACAAAAATCATTTGTTCAAATAATCAAAATCGTATTTTACAAATAATTTTGTAATAAAAAATTATAGAATACTAAGAAATTAAATTTTAAAAAAAGGAAATCAGCTGGTATTGCTGATTATAAATATATCGCATGATTAATAGGACTTTAAGACTTGGCGTATTATTATTCTTGCAATGATTAGAAGTCCAATTTAGAAAAATGACCTGCTGGCGCAATTCGAGGCAATAAGTTTTTCTTCTTTGTCAAAGAAGTGTGCTAAAATAGAATTTTACCTCTTTACATTTAAATAATATAAAAATAAAATATAATAAAAAATAAATAAATTGAATTATCACTGATTACTGAATTATTACTTTCAAACCAAAATGTATAATTACACTTTCTATAATTTCACGCCATTTTTCATATTAAATAAAATTTTTCTTGTGGACAATTATTAATTTAAACTACAGTAGTAATTATAGAGAAGTTACAAACATATGTAAAAATATTATTTACAACAATGCCACTTTAAATAAAGAAACTTTAAAATGTTTTCCCATAAAAATCAATTGAGCCCCTTCCTCAAACACAGAGATGCTTTTAAAATCGTAACAATGGAGACATAAAATACATGCAAACTGCAGAATTTAAATCACATCAAATGAAGAAATTTCGATATAAACCGCTCTTTACAGCCAATAGATAAACATTCCAAGGCATCACGCAAACACAAGCAATTGAAATTCATTCAAATATCTCTTATCAAACAATTCAATACAAACCAGAACTCTATGAATTAATTATCTTTTAATAACGTTAATACTACCAAATACGTATCAATTGAATCTCAACAATGGATCTTTGTTATAGTCAATAGCAACTCATTTGTGCAGTTTCATTGTTGCTATGAAACAGATATTTACTATTTACCATTTCAATATCCAGTGACATGAAGTTTGCATTTCAGAGTATATATAAGGGGAAAGGGTCCAATAACGTTAATAGCAACCAGGTACACACAATGGGATAAAGTTTGCATGAGTTAGTTGTAAATGGCTAAGTACGACAATCACAACAAGACTTTTCGTGAACCTCAAATTGAAGCTGGTAAAGAGATATCGGTCAGTGTTAACCCTTGCTGTTTTAACTTAGCGGAATGTGAAGAAAAGGAATCCTCTTTCGAAATAAGTAACAAGAACTCTTACCCTCTGTATTTCAAGTTGTTGACGACTAATGCTTTCGCTATGTGTTTTCAACCCCAAAAAGGAAGAGTAGAACCTTATAGCAAGGTATGAGATGTTTTCATAGATGTAATTCTTACAGAGGTGAAAATTCTAATTTTCTAGAACTCAGAAAAATTTTAGAGGTCTAGTTTTCACTGATGAAACTAGAGTTTTAAGAAAATTACATAGGAAAT
The DNA here is from genome assembly GCA_019973935.1 of Trichonephila clavipes. Lineage (NCBI taxonomy): Eukaryota > Metazoa > Arthropoda > Arachnida > Araneae > Nephilidae > Trichonephila > Trichonephila clavipes. The sequence goes on from BMAU01016507.1 coordinate 2,010,810, forward strand.
GATTTTTTTTAAAAAAAATTAATTCCGTTACCGTATTTTATCGAATCTATATAAGCCAAAATTTTTTCGAACATTAATATTACTGAAAATCGGGTGCGGCTTAGAATCAAAGGCGGAAGAATTCGTTGGAAGGGGAACATGATTTGAACATGATACTAACGGTTAGAGCAATTACAGGTCCATGTATGTATTTAAAAGTTTTTAATACTGATAAAATAAATTACTTATTCACTTGTTATTAGTTCTCATTTTAAATTTTTTTAAAATGTTGTAATTATCATACATCGAAAAGCCTTTTAACACTATTCTTTAAAAATTTTTCACAAAAACCGTGTTGAAAATTTGGAGTGGGACTTAGATTCGATGGCGGCCTAGATTCGAATAAATACGGTGCATACTTTTAAATTCTTTTGTATGTGTATAGATTTGTACTTTCATTAGATTAGGGACTTGAAAAATTCGGGAAATACACAAGAAATTTAAAAAGATATCAAATAGAAAAATTATTCAAGCATAATAAAAGAAAATGTTCAAGATCTTTTTTTTAAACGATACAGGAGTTTCTAGATGCATACCCCCTCTCCTTTAAATTTCAAACTAATGATATACTTGTAGATAATATTAACAATGTTCCGTAGAAAGATTAATTAGGATGTACATTTTAAAATTCTAGTTTAAATTTGAAAAAAAAAATATATTCTTTTGATTTTTTAAGAAGTATTATAGAATTCTACAAGTTAAACTGAATGACATTTTTCAAAGTTTCAATCTTGCGCTGTTGTTTTTTTCCTTCACAAAACAAGGAAATATGAAAAAAGCAAATGCGAAATCTGGTGTAAAACTAAACTAAAATCGGAATACTATTTTAATTTAAAAAATTACAGTTTAGAAAGAAACAAAAGGTAATTTTAATTTTTTAAAAGAAATATAAGTATGCACTTGAACATTTTATAAACATAACAAACCCTTATTTAATAATTTTCTCATATCACATATTTTTTTCTTTATATTTCTATGGAGCATAAGTTTCCAAAAGGATTCTTACGGACCCCTGGGGGTCCTTGTAACTGCTAAGAGATTCCGTGGAAAATTATAATTAATTTGGGGGTGCGTGGATAGTGTTTGAAGGGTTTAATATAAAGTAAAATATTTATTTATGAAAGTTAAAATAAATTAGTAATAATTTTTAGGTGTTAAAATTTTTAAAATGAAATTTTTAGGTAAGTACATAATGTAAAAGTAATGAAAAGAGTTACACAGTGGAAATGAATTATTCAGTTTTGTTTTGTGCACGATTCCGATATGTGAAGGGAATGTAAGAAATTCTTCTTAGTTTTGAATAGAAAGCGGAGTTACTTATATTGTACGAAGATAACAATCTCATTGCTTCATCCATCTCACTGATAAAATACTGTATTTTTATATTTTAATACAAAAGATAATTCAAATGTATCTACTTCAGATATCGCAACGTTTTATTTATACTTTATTTTTGTGTCAACATTTACCATTCAGGACATCAAAGTTAAATGCATAATTTTTCTGTTATTCATTGAAATGGAATTATTTCACTTCATGGCCAAGTTTTTGGTACAAAAAAGGGGTTCCATGGGCGCATTTAGTTTGGGAACCAGTGCTATAGAGGAATTCAGTCGATTAATACACATATTCCCTGAACTGCACAATATAACAAAAAGTTTAAAATTTAGAAAACTAAGTACTTGTTTGATGAAATCAAGCTTAATTATATAAGTATAATTTGATACTAATTAATACGCACAAACTAAAGTAGAACAATAAATATCATAAATATCAACATATAAAAAATAATAGGTAACACGGACCCACATTTTTAAATAAACAACTTTCAGAAGAAGATATTGGATGCGGTGTATCTGCTAATAATTCAGCCAAATATATAAACAACAGTATTTCCAATTCTCAAATACTCTATCACCTCCAAAATGTTCCGATTACGTCTCATCAAATTACACAACACGCACTTTTAAAGTAAAACCTCTTACTTGAACACTCTGTCTTAAGTGAAACAATCGGTTGAAAAGTAATTTAGTTAATGATTTTCAAACATTCCTTTTTCAATAGCTTTTCTGTGGAACGGTGATTGTTATTTCAACTCATCACGGACAGAGCAGGGCACGATTATCTCCAGCTTTTTGGCTGGAAATAGTATTATAGCTATCTGTTTTATCGCTAACATTAGGAAGTGTCTATACTGGTGACTCCAGTAATGGGAATCCATTTATTGTCGAAGAAAAATTTAGTATCTCTGACTGGATGCGTTTCCAATTACGTTTCGTTAGCTTGTGGCATAAGGAACGTTTCCTGGAGCTATCGGGAACACACACCACATCTTTATCAGTCTGTCACACAGTACATCTTTATAAATGTTCTTCGTGTAAACGGTTCTGCCATTTTTCACTTTTTGCAAATAATGGTGTATCGAGACTATTACAGTTCCAGTCAACAAAACTCGTATAATATTACGATTGTTTGAGTATACCAAATGCTTTTTTATATAAAAAAAGAATCAAGATTTACTAAATAATTTTTTTTATAAAAGTTATTTTTTTTTGTTAAACGATTAATATATCTTTCTAGATTTTATTTAAAAGAAACCTTGTTATTAAAATGTTGGTAATTTTCAAAGAATAGCGATAGCAATCCTTAAATCGAGTGATTTTATTGATGGATGGGATAATAGATCTTATTTATAATTTGAGAATTAATTAATTAAAAACTAATGCATTTTTTCAATCATGCCAAACTTATAAGCGAGAGGTTTTGGCGATGGACGGAACAATAAAAGATCTAATTTTAATTGAGGACTAATTAATTTTGTTTAAAAAAAACTGATTCGATCATTCGATGCATAATAGTTTAAAATAAAAATAATCTGTAATCTGAATATTAAAAAAAAATCTGTATTTCAAGTATTAATAACAGCAGAACGAAATAATCAAAGGGGTCTCAAGTGTGTTAATTTCATCTTGAGAGCTGAAAATATCAACAATGTTCGATTCAACAGAATTTTTTGAGGTTAAAATTAAATTATTGAAATTCTTTTGCACATTATTTATATAGGAATGAGGATATCAAAAAATTGTAAAATGTTTAAAATATAATTATAATTTTAAAAATTATAAGCAGATGAAAATAAAAACCATTTTTGTAAAAAATATTAAGTTTTACGTTGGACATGATATTTCCTAAAATGATAGCTCTAATTACTAGTAACCAGTTGATTTATAAAGTTAAATATATGCTTATAATACCGTAAAATATTTATATACATCGAATAATGAATAATATTTTTTTAAATAAAAAAAGTTACATTTTTTAATTTTTAAAATTTTTTTTAATAATCTCAATTTTTTTGAAAAAAAAAGATACATAATTTTGAAATCAGGTGGTTGGGTTTAAAGAGTATGATATATTTTATAATTCTATAAAGTTTTATGCATCAAAGAGTCTACCACTTTAGAAAATATTATGCGCGCAACGTAAAATTCACTGAAAATTTCGTATTTTCATATGCTTATCATTTTTAAAATTATGATTATATTTTAAACATTTTACACTTATTTGAAACCTCATTCCTTTAAAAATAATGTGTATAAGATCGAATTACTTAATTTTAATGAATTATTTAATTGTTTATATTTTCAGCTCTCGAGACAAAATTAACACATCTGTGATCCTTTTTAAAAAGGATTCTATCAATTAATAAATAGTTGTTTATAAATTCAAAATATATCTGTACTTTAAATAATAAATCTCGTAAAGATAAAAAAAGATAAATGCAAATATGTTAAAATATTTATAGTTTGTAAATTGTGAGTAACGATTGAAAACAAATGTCTAAATGGAAGGATTCAATACAAAAAATATTAAAAATATTATTTAAGAGTATTGTTATATTTATTTCAAAATTTTCTTTGTGTGGGAAAATCAATAAAAAAAAAGTAAATTGAAATGAATGAAGATAAAAATATTTGTACCTAAGTTTACATATCATATGAAGAAAAAAAATTAGCAAATATAAATGTGATTGCTGCGATTAAATACATAAAATATATTGTTACCAAATTATGTGTGATACATATTTATATATAAGAAATTATTTTAAAATTAAACAAATTCTAAGTTGAAAAGATTAATTTATTCATTCAGATATTGTTTTTCAAATAAAACTCAAATGCTTTTATTAAATATAAATAAATAATATTCACTGTATCTAGCTAAAAGTAAATTTTGTTTTTAAAAATAAATACATAATAACTTTTTCCTCAATAAATTATTTTATATTATAATTTTACATTTGATTATTAGTGTAAAATTCATAAGATGGTTCTATATTTTGGTTATAAACCATTTTTTTCAGAGATATATGATAGATATTGGTAATTTGAAAAAGTATAAAAAAAATCCTGATTATATATAACCTCCATTTTTTAAAGAAATACAAATTTATAATTTTTTCCCGTAATTTTATATTAATTTTAATTTTGGATTTCTTAAGCAAATTGGATGCATTTATTTGATCACTTTCTGACCTTTCAAAACAAAAATTTCGTTAATTTTGTAATTCTAAATAAATTTAAAATACATACACTTCAGTTATAAATATGAGCTTTAAATATAATTCATTTTACATCCTACTCATTGTCAATGGTGACCTACTATGTTCGGAAGAGTGATTTTGAAAAAATACATAGGTACATAATGTTTTGATATTGAGAGTCAGTTGAATTAGAATATATATATATATAAATTTGTTTTAAGAATATTTTTAGTAAAACAATGATTTAAATATATTTTTTGGTGAAAAATGTTCTTGCAGAGTATACTCTTTTTAAGAAAAATGATTCTATAATAATAATATTTTGTTCGTATATAGCTGGAACATCTATACAAAGCCTGACTAGAATTTTGTAAGGAATTTAAAATATTTTCAGTTACGATCAATTGAAATAATAACTCTTGTTCTTTTTGCTAAAATTTCTCTAATCTGATATATTAAAATATGAAAAATTCCACTTCTAAATTATACATTTAAAAATCCTAGTTCAGATTCTGAAAAGAAGTTCTAGCTATTTATAGCCAAAATATAATTAGTATAGAGGCATTTTTCATAAAAGGAGAATGTTTTGAGAGAGAGAATATGCCATTCTTTCTTTCTTTCTTGACAAAATATGGCATTAAAATATTTTTTTTTACTGTAATAATATCTTGAAATCTATTTTATAAGTATATTATAATTCAACTGATACTAAATATTGAAAATGTAAGTCACCCTTATCTGAAAATTAACGTGAAAATGTTTTCGTATACTGAAATGCAACACAAAAAACTGGGGTTATTTATGGAGAAATGTTTTACAAGTTTTATTTTATTTTAAAATTATTTTGATTCATTTATTTTTCATTAAATATAAACTAAGTTAATAATAGCTGAACATAATGTTTTTCCCTACAATGAAAAGTACTACTTTTTTTTATGGTTTTTGCAGGTAATAGTTACCGGACGTCATGTTCAATCCACAAGACCAATCGGATTGGAACAGAAAGTTGCTATCATGACGTCACGTTTACCTCTGGACCAATGGCCTGAAGATGAATATTACCAACCGATCAGCCACGATGTTACTCAAGATTCATACTCTAAAAACAAACATCTAATTGGTCACTCTACTATACAGCAATCTGCTGACTTCCACCGCAAACAAGAATACGGATCCAAAGCATCTCGTTGCCATGGAAACCAAAAAGAACAAATTTCTCAGTCATCATCCGATTCCAATCAAAAACATGACACAGAATACGATAGAAGTTATGAGGGTTATCAGTATAAATCAAAACAAAATAAAACATGTGTAGCATGTCACCCATGCGAGCTTCACAAAGATAATTTCAAAAGCAAACAGATAAGGCATTGCGATCCTTCTAAACGCGACGGAAAAGTACCGAAGTTCATCAAAGAAAGCAAGCGTGGCAGAAAACATGATCATGATTTCGAAGAAAATTTAAATGTATCTATTATTTGCCATTGTGAAAATTGCGACGAATTCAACAGAAAATTAAAACAAAGCCCTAAACGTAAATTGAGAAGCAAAGAAAAAGGATACACACACAAGAGCAGTAACAGATTCGCCAAACCTCATAAAACGTCTCCAAAATACAAAAGAAGGACCGAGGAAATAAAATCTTCGGAAGATAGTTCCTCAGAAGGATTTGAATCGTCGCAGGAGCAACAAGAGGGTCCTTTCGAAACAGTTACTTCAAAAAAGTCTCAATCGGACTTGGATAGAAATCAAACAGGATTGCTTATGGTGAAGCGAAAGCGGGTAAAGAAAAGGTCAGGTCACGAGGATTTTGATGTATGTAAACGTCTCTATTGGAATTTAGATACAATTTAATTGATTAGGTTCTATTTATAAAAGTTTGAAATAAACTACATTGAAGTAAGTAAAGGCAAGGCGAGAATTTCGGGTTTTTTCTGACAGGAAAGACTGAAGAAAACGTCAAATGCAACGCGCTCTATCTATTAGAAAAGAGATTCCAATACATTTTTCTATTCCGTTTCTCCTAATTGGCCTCTCATCCATTTATATACCCATCTTTCTTTTCTATTTTCTGATATTATACATGGATACAGTTATTCATAATTTGGTTCAATCATTCTTTAAAGGACAGGGCCACAGGAGGTTCCCAGCTTTTAAAGGGATGCAACCCTACGTCCCTCTTAAGGTATCCGACTACGTTCGGATAATAATAATTTTTTGCATGTATATAGCTCAGACCTCTGTATAGAGACTCAACTAGAATTTTTGAAATATATAACTTAGAAGTGGGTTTATCCGTGTTTTACGACAACACAGGGGATAAATTTTAAGAAAAAAACGATAATATTTCAAATAATTGTAATTTCCGATAATCATTTCAAATTATTGTAACTCTGAAAATAATATGAAATCATGGTTGAGCCTCTGTACAGAGGTCTGAGCTATAAACATGCAAAATATTATTATAATAGAAACCTTTTTCACCAAAAGAGAACATTTTGAAAGAAGTTTATTCTAAGTTAATTTTTAGCCAAAATATTGTATTTAAATATTTTTTTTTGTCAAAATGTCCTTAAAACAATTTTATACATGTATTATAATCTAAGTGACACTAAATATCAAGAAAAATATCCATTTATGCGCCTTTTACAATCACGGTTCCGAACGCAGTCGGATTCCTTAAGAGGAAATTAAGAGTAAATACGTAGCTATTATCAGCTTGTTTTATGTGATAAAAATTATTTAAATTAAGTTTTAATATTTATTTATACTTCAGTTAGGATCTCTTTCATTACTTAAATGTCTTACGAAGCAAAAACGGTTAATTCAATAATTGAATCATTAAAACTTTGCATATTTTCATAAAACTCATTGAAATGCACTTATAGAAAAGTGTATTACAAATCATAAACTTAGATACGCCTCGGAAATAATGGCATTATATATATATATATATATATATATATATATATATATATATATATATATATATATATATATATATATATATATATATATATATATATATATATATATATAAATATTATATATTATATATTTTGGATTATATATATATATATATATATGTGTGTGTGTGTTCTGGTGTTACTTATATGACCCTCAATTATGATTTTAGGCTTTTTCATGATCCATAAGAAAAAAAAATTAATATAGTTTACATTAATAAAACCAGCACCTTGATCGAGGTTGTTAAAAAATTCTTAACAAAGGGTAGCTAGATGAAAAAAAAAACTCTGTAAAAAGTCCTAAAATTAAAAAAAAATATATCAATGACTGAACAATATAGCATTTGATTTCCCTTTCTTGGTGTTTTCTTCATCATTACCAGTATTAGCTATTTGCAATCCTGATTAGGAATGCTTGTCTTTAACCAGTGGTTTCCAACCGAAAATCCACTGCCCACTGGTGGTCCGTGAAAAACTTTTGATTGTCCACGAAAAAAATTGTGTGGGAGAGACATTATTTATATCTTTTTATAAAGATCGTTTAAAAAATGACACGTCACAAAATGTACTATCGAATATTGACTACATTTTTTTCTAATTTTAGCACCAGCTTTTAATGAAATTTCTTCTGAGTTTAGTAAATTCTTAGCTACTTTTGCAGGTGTATCTAGCAAACACTTGAAAGTGAGAGTTGGCAACCATGGTACATAACACTTCAATTTGTTGGTATTTTTTTTGTTGCGCTGACGGTTTATCTTTTCAATGACATGGAAACGTGAATAGAAACGTAAATAAGTCCCCATTGGTAACGTTAGCTTGATGTACTGGAGGGGCTTGAGTACTCTGACAACCCTGAGCTATGCCGGCGATAGTCTAACTACCGGTAGGGTCTGCCAAGCCGGACATGTCCTCGTAGGGTAGAGTCAGACTAAATGGGATACCACCTAGAGCTAAGTCGGTCCTCTACCTACTTTCAGGTGCTCTAGTCCTGTGACTAACAGAGGCTGCAACTTTTCCCCATCCATGAACAGTACACCTTCTATTTCACATTTTTGGAGATTTTCTCTAGAACTAAACACCAGAATAAGACCGCTTGGATTACCCCCCCAGAGCACCATTGGAATCAATGTTCTCGTCCTGGAAGCTCTCTGGCAAGGTGGTTCTGAAGCTCTCTGGTTTTAAAGACAGGATCAAACTGTTCTAGTCCGCTTTCTGAAGTGGCCATATCAAATCAATGAAATTTTCCGAAGGACGCAAGAGCTTTGAAATGTGCATGAGCTGTTCTTCTGAGCCGGCCACGCCTGATCACATCCTCGAGTGCCTAGGGCTCACCAAGCAGGACTTAACAGGCGTTCCCTTACTGGTGTTGGACTTTCTGAAAGTGTACGATGTCATGGACCTGGTCTAGCACTGCTGACCAATGGGGACGTGCAACAACAACAACATAATTATAGTGGTTCTCCAAATATTAAATTATACATTCAGCGGTCCACGAGGTTCTAAAAGTTGGCGACCGCCATTTTAGAACAAATGTTTCGATGAGTAACCCTATTTAGTATATATCTAGTACGAGTAACATTTCAAACTATTATTTTTCTTTATGTGTTAAACTTACGGATCAATTTCTGACACAATTAGAGAATATCTTTAAAATATATATGCATTTTCTGTCGTTGAAATAAGGAAATATAACATCAAATTTTACATTTCAGAGCTCATCATCCATTCCAACATCGACTGCCTCTTCGGGAAGAAGCTATAGTTCGCAAATATCAAGAGGAATTCTTTCAAAATGCAACGAAATTCTGAGCAGATGCAATTACATTACTCACTTAACACACGCAAATTTTGTTCTAATTTTTCCCTGTCGTTATTGATCATTGGTTTTATTGCATACTATATCTTTCTCAAAAAAGAAGAGCCTCATTATCTGCATTGCCATCCGTGGCTGACATATTACTTTTCCTCCAGATGAGAATTGACTTCTTGTACTTGAACTCTAATATCGATGCACACATAATCACTACACAAAAATGTAAATCAAATATCAGTTTTGTAAACTATCCAATACTTATGTAATTATTATTCTATAATAAAACGCAGAACATATTACGTTTTTAATGAAGTTGTTGTTAATTAGGTTTTGTAATAAAGATATACCGGTAATAACAAAGTGTGTCGATTAATTCAAAGTATTGGGTTCACTTACAATCTGTGACATTTTAATTCGCCAGTATTCTTGTAGAGAAATATTGATTGCATATGATAACGAAACAGCTTAAAACAAGTGGGGATTAATAGAAA
>BMAU01016508.1:0-36782 GCA_019973935.1 Trichonephila clavipes
TCTGGTTGAATAGCTACGTCAACAAACAAAACTGCCGCATTTGGAGTGAAGCTAATCCACAAGTGTATATCGAAACACCGTTACATCCAGAAAAACTGACTGTTTGGTGCGCTTTATGGGCTGGTGGAATCCTTCTTCAAAAACGATGAAGGCCAGAACGTTACAGTCAATGGTGATCGGTATAGAGCCATGATTACTAACTTTTTCATTCCTGAATTGAACAATCATGCTGTGGTTTCAACAAGACGGCGCAACATGTCACACAGATCGTGCCACAATCGATTTATTGAAAGACACGTTTGGTGACCGCCTAATTTCACGTTTTGGACCTGTGAATTGGCCTCCAAGATCTTGTGATTTAATACCGCTAGACTATTTTCTGTGGGGCTATGTAAAGTCATTGGTCTGTGCGGATAAGCCACAAACGCTTGACCATTTGGAAGACAACATTCGCCGTGTTATTGCCGATATACGGCCACAAATGTTGGAAAAAGCCATCGAAAATTGGACGTCCAGATTGGACTACATCCGAGCCAGCCGTGACAGTCCTATGCCAGAAATCATATTTAACATGTAATGCCACAAGATTATCTTTCTAATTAAAAAAAATTCATGTCAATCGAATAATACATCGTTGTTTTATTGAACTTTAAAATTCTATACCTTTTAAAAAAACACCCTTTATAACCACATCGATGTTAAACGGAACGCGAACTGAGAGAAAGTTTCGTCAGAGTTACGTTTGGCCTTCCTAAAATTTTCTAAACATATTTTTGGGGTGAGGGTTCATACTCCTTGAGCACAACCTGTTTTAAAGACTCATAATCTTTTAATTCTTCTTCGCCTAGGTTAACTAATAAATTTGACACTTTGTCTCCTAACATGCATAACAAAACCTTCGGTTTTAACTCGTCGATAACCATTTCACTAGCGAAAGCTTTTTGAAGACTAGAAAAGAAATAGTCCCATCCGTCTGATTTATTGGGTACCTTTACAGTTAAGAGCCTAACCATTTTAACTATTTTATCTAAAGATTTTACACGTGAGGTTTGACCATTATTTTGAGTAGCACTCTGATTAGCGTTCCTAGATAATTCTATTTCCAAGCGTAATTTTTCAATTGATAATTGCTCTTGTTGTTCTAGTTTTTGCTGCTGTTCTGCCTGTAATCTTTCGGCTATAATAACTTCCAATAACTCTTTTGCCTCTTCCTCCTTGTAATATTTACTAGAGATTATTAAATACCTTAAAACAATTTTAGACATAGACGGATCAGGTGACTCATCTAAGTTCCGCGCTAATTGAATTAAGTCAATTTTCTTACTTCTAATGAGAAATGCCATTTTTAATAAAGCTAAACCTAATGCCAAATTACCATCTCACAAATTTAACTACAAGCACTTAAATGACCTAGTACTATATATTTAACAAGCAAAATAATAATAATAATAATAATAATAATAATACACCCGTTTTTTCTAAGAGAACTCAAATTCCAGAAACACAATACGAAATATGTTTGCAATAAAACTTATATGCGACACAGTTATTTGTTACTAATCAGAACGCAGAACCTTTTAAAAAAATACACAATTAACAACATACTTTAGCTACATTACCATAGAATTATTTCTCAAATCATAAATCTACTCTTATTTTTTTATTTTTTTTTAATTAAAAGAAGAATCTTATGCAGGAAACAAAAAACCAATATATATATACATCCTAAATTACGAGCAAAGGAAATAACCTCAAATTGCATTAAACCATCAACTAACTGACAAATTGCAACACTTTTGATAGGTAACCGTGGCTTGCTTTGTCACGGGTTCGAGCCCAGTACCACTAAAGACCCGCCGTGTAGGGGGCAGCGATGCACGTTAAATCTGTCGAGAGCTGAAACGTCCTCCCGTTGGTGTGGTAAAAAAAGGTGTCGTCCACGTCACTTGACCTTAGTAAAAATTACGTGGTCCGTCGCCAAAAGCCCTCGTGTAGCTGAACAGTGCGACGTTAATATTCAATCAATCCAGCAACACTTTTGATTAAAATGAAAAACTATCATATAATATTCAAAAAAAAAACATGCCATATTCTGAGTTATAAATAACCTACAAAATCTCTTATTTACAACATTTTAACAGGAAGTCTACGTGAAATACATATACATTTGTTAATGGATACTTTTCGCCGACTCAAACATACATTTTTCGCAACCATTATTTCAAGATAAATTAATCTAATTTTTCTTTTTTTTTTAAATTCTGCAAACTGAATTTTTATGCAAAACACTTTCTATATACAAATTTTAGTTTTTGAGAGAACTTCAAAACTGTAAAGAATGATGATAAAAAAAGAAATTATAGTTTAACACTATGTAGAACTCTAAATAACATATTTTACAACATTTAAAATGATACCCTGTTATTTCCAGGTAAAATAAGTACACAATAATCTTCTTATTTCATCTACACAATAATCCAACAACATAGAATATTGCAATAAACCAATGAAATTTTCTTTTTCCAGGTATATCTGCTTTTTCTATTTTATTTTTTTAAAAAAACAAATTAAATATGACTGCATCCCATTACTCTTTTAAATATCTACACAATATTTTAACTTAGGGGAACAATAGCCACTTACCTCGACATGAACGCTGTTTCTGTACTTGAACACTACTGGGATTTCATTCGTTGTTTCAGGTCACGGCTCCATTCATCAGAAAATGAAGAAAAATACGGCATCTGTTTATTCCATAAGCCCAACTCGGCCGGTGATGGTAAAACTCCATATGAAGAAGGTCTTTTTTTTTTCTCTTGAAGCTGCTGCAGGGCAATTCCCGGGATCCACGTGGTCATCAAATTGAAAATACACTGCAGGGTTCTATTTCCTTGTTAAAAATTTTCTTTCAAACTGAATGTCCACTAGAACCTTGTTCACAATAATGTAGTACGAACACCGATCACATTGAAATATTTTGTTCATTTAACTTCTGATCCATCGCACCGCACTTTTGACACCAGTGTAAACTTGTGTGTTTTTTTCGGATCGTGTTCAAATTGTGAAAAGAAAATAATTGCAATCAGGATTTTGTACCTCTGTTTTATTGCACATCTTCCATGGGACATTTCATCAGACAAAGAATATATTCAGATGATCCAAGATTACAAACCATCTTCCCGCCGTCTTTCCTTTATCTGATCACGTTTTTCACGCCACCGCTCCCCCGTTCTCTCCTCGTTTCCACACTTCTCTCCTCTGTCTCTCGTTGCCAGATCCTTCTCTCCATATCATGCGTCTCGTTCGACCTGTTGCCAGGTGCAGGCAGTAGATCCTTACAGTATTTTTGTTAAAAAAATTTATTTTGTAATTTTTTAATATAATGTATACTCATTGATAATATTAATTCGGGATCCAAGTGTCACCTACCCTTACGTTATATTCAGTAACTGGGATATGTCCCTGCATTTTTTTGTGATGGGCTCACGCGTCTTTTCATTAACATGTCCTTTGAATTCTTTGGGGCCAGAATTAATGGCAGCTCCTTTCCAACCAAAACCAAGAACTGAAGCTTGAAGGAAAGATGCAAATTATGAAGCTTTTAAATGTCAGAAGTTAGAGTAAGCTGGTTGGCAATTTGTGGAAATGTTAGGATAATCCGTGATTCAAGCGTGAAGAGGTTTTGGAAATATTAAGTGACAGCTAACAGAAGTTATTCGTGACAGAAAGTCATTAGGTCAGGGTGCATACCATTGCACTCCAGTAAAAACGTAAATTCCAGAAAGATTGTATTGATCGATCGACATTAGGATAGGAGTGACTATGTAATATTAGGATCTGTGATAATTTTGGAATTGAGTTTAGGCGAGTTAGTTATTGATAGTGGTCCGGATTACGTTGTTTCGGTATTATATAAATTGTGTGGTTAGCCACCGTAGATTCTCTCACATATAATATTATCTAATATGTTAGAAGTTTAAGTTTTAAGATCTTAATAAAGTCAAATTAAAATCATGGCAGCTTCTAGTTCTTCCTACACATCTAGCTTGTTGGAACCCCCCTGGGTTCCACCCTGGACACCAAGATTAATTTGAGGTAAAGAATCACTAAGAGCCATTTGTATAGTAATAACTTGTATTTATTATATTGATTCAAATATCAGAAACTCTCATAACATATAATATTTCAATGTTACGTCAAACAAAAGGGATTTACCTTTAATATTAAATTAAATTACGAATTATGAAATTAATCAATAATTACGCGTAAGATCAAATATAAGGTCTACCGAAGTAGGAGGTCCGAAAAAAACACGTAACTCGAATTATTAGCTTTCATTAACTTAAACTAATTTTATTAAACTAGCGATTGTTTTAAGCGATAATAAACTATATTATATCAACTGGCAATACTTTGGTATCTTCAAAAGATTCCTTCGTAAATTATTAACAGTAGCTCTTCAATATCGTAATCCAATTGAATCCTCCAAACTTGAGGCTACCGCTGCTGGATCAGTAGCCTTCATCTTTGCTAGCTTACAACACTCTACTTAAATACCCTATCTACTTTGCATATCTCGTTCGCTTTTCGGAGTTGATTGGAAATATAGGCAAATTTATAATCCCCAAAAAGACGCCTAAGATTATTAGTGGAAAGGTTCCGTACAGATTCGTTACAAGCTCACGCTGATAATCAAGGAGAAGGGCACCCGAGGGGGACACCCTTACATTGGCGTAAAACGAAATTTAATTTATATGACCCCAGGGTAAGAAGCGCGAACGGGTTCAGTGTTTTGCCAGAAGTGTACTTTTCCAGGTCCGAGAATGTACAGGAATTTTTGGAGGATATTGACAATCAAATACAATTACTTGAAATACCCAGTGATTTATCATCTGCTTATTCGAAAGGTCATCTCCTAGGGGGGGGGTCAAGATTGGTATCAGATATTTGGGTCAGCGTCAGTGCAGAATACCGCCACGGACTTTATGACGGGCTCACGCGTCTTTTCATTAACATGTCCTTTGGGTTATTTGGGGCCAGAATTAAGGGCAGCTCCTTTCCAACCAAAACCAAGAAGTGAAGTGTGAAGGAAAGATGCAAATTAGGAAGCTTTTAAATATCAGAAGTTAGAGTAAGCAGGGTGGCAATTTGTGGAATGTTAGGATAATCCGTGATTCAAGCGTGAAGAGGTTTTGGAAATATTAAGAGACAGCTAACGGAAGTTATTCGTGACAGAGGGCCATTAGGTCAGGGTGCATACCATTGCACTTCAGTAAAACCGTAAATTCGAGAAAGATTGTATTGATCGATCGACATTAGGATAGGAGTGACTATTAAATATTAGAATCTGCGATAATTTTGAAATTGAGTTTAGGCGAGTTAGTTATTGATAGTGGTCCGGATTACGTTGTTTCGGTTTAATATATACATTGTGTGTTTAGCCACCGTAGATTCTCTCACATATATTGTTATTATCTAATCTGTTAGATGTTTAAGTTTTAAGATCTTAATAAAGTCAAATTAAGATCATGGCAGCTTCTGGTTCTTCCATTATTCCTACACCTCTAGCTCACGCTGATAATCAAGGAGAAGGGCACCTGAGGGAGGCGCCCTTACAACTTTGCGCAGTTAAAAGCAGCGTTGTCAAAAGCATTCCCTGCCATACGCAATAAGAAAGATTTAGAAATTAAGTTCTATGCATCCCAGCAGAGAAGGGGCCAGGAGCCAACGGATTTTGTTAACGATTTATTAAAACTGAATAAAAAAAACTAGAACTGTAGATGTCAGAGGAATCCTTGGTAGATCATATTTTCGTTAGACTTGAACCACAAGTCCAGGATTATGTGGAGGCTCGAAATCCACAAAACACGGTCCAACTGTTGGAGGTTTTATCTAAGTTTGAGGAAAGATTTTCATGCAAAGCAATGCGAGGTTCGGGGAATAGTGATAATGTTGAAAGACGAGGTTGGAATGAGTGTAGGATGTCTAATGTTGATGATAGTCGGAGAAATGGCAGAAATTCGGAAGTTGTGCGTAGACCGAGTAATGGCAGAAATGTATATAGGGATAACTACGAGAATAGCCGTTAGGGATATTAGTGGTTTGACAGCAGGAATAGATTTCAGAAGGATGATCGAAGATTTAACGATAGGGGATATCAATTTAGAAATCGAGGTCAAAATGATGATTTTAGTAAAGAGGACCACAGAAATAGGTGTTTGAGTGAGAATTTTAGACGAGACTATAGGAGGCAAAAGGGACGATTAAATGTTTTGAAAGCTAGTGGTGTTCAAAGTGATCAGACACATTCGATAAATGAGGTACAGATTAAACTTTCTGCAATATGCATGCCTCCAGTGGAACTTCCATACGTTCCTATTTTATTAAACGAGACCTTTACAAAAGGATTATGGGACACTGGAGGGGAGAAGTCATTTATATCGGAGGAGACATACCAAAAATATTTTTTTATCAGCAAGTAAAGAAATCGCCTACTCAGGTGATCACGGCACAGGTAGCTAAATGTCAGAATGTAGGAATTGTGGAATTGAATGTTTGAATTAGGGAGTTTGAAAAGCCTTGGTTGTTTCATGTGTTGGCAGATTTAGAATACCCATGTAATCTCGGGGTGGATTTTATAAGTGGATCGAAGATTATTTTGGACTTTGATCGGAAATCGTTGGCGATTCCCGATTCGCAAATTGATATGGTGGTTAAAACGATTAAGGAAGGGGGGAAATGTAGAAATAGATCTTTCTAAGACAAGGTTGGAGGAAAAGCAGAAACTAGAGTTGCGGGATTTGTTAAATAGTTTTAAAAGATTATTTTCAGATAAACCGGGGCTTGCACTTGTTTTATATCATGAAATTGACACGGGAGATAAGCCACCTGTTGTTTCTCGTCCGTATCGTTATGGCAGAGTAAAGTACGTGATACTGGATTATCATGCTGACAAAATGTTGAAAGAGGGAACCATAATTCTGATTCAATCCCCATACGCATCACCAGTTGTGTTACGTAGAAAAAATAATGGGTTACCACTGGATATTCCGGAAGCATATAGATTTGCTGTCGACTATCGGAAACTTAATGCTATTTCAAAGTATCCCCGTTATCCCCGTTATCCTTAATAGATGATTTAATAAGGAATATACCCCATACGACGATTATGTAGGCTCTTTATCTCGGATCAGGATACTTTCAAATGGCAGTAAATCCCAGTGATATAGCTAAGACCACGTTTGTCACGAAGAATGGGAATGGCACGTACGCATTTCGGCGTATGCCATTTGGCTTGTCAGGGGCGGCTGCCAATTTTCAGAAGGCAATTGATATTATTTTAAAACCGGTGATAGGGAAGTTTGTGAATGTGTATATGGACGACGTTATCATATCGTCTCGATCATTCACTCACCATATTGAACATCTAAAGGAAGTTTTTCGATTATTACGAGAGGTAGTGTTAACATTAAACAAAGATTTATGCAAATTTGGTTGTGATGAATTGAAATATTTGTGGGAACCCCCCTGGTTTTCACCCTGGACACCAAGATTGAATTGAAGCAAAGAATTACCAAATGACATTTTTACAATAACAAATAATATTTATTCACTTGAATCAATTATCAACCTTCTAAATATAAATATGTCTACGTCAATGGGATTGAACTTTACTATTAAATTAAATCACACAAAATGTGATACTAATCAACTATTAAACTCAGCATCGAGCGGGTTTACCAGAATAAGAGGACCACACCCACGACACTGGGCATTGGCACAGACAAGAGTTTTTGAAGGGGAGAGGCGGGGTAGAGTGTCGAAAGTCTAATATTCTCCCATCATACCCAAATAAATGTTTTTAATTTTGTGGATTGTAGGGAACAAAAAAAAGTAAAAAATAAAGGACTGAATAAATAATCACCATTAAATAATAAAAATATATTAATAACAAATACTTAATTGAGTTTTACCTACTATATATATGGGATTATAATCATTCGGGGAAAATAATTAAGGGTTATAAGGGAGGGCCCGGAACATTGAACCCCCCACACACATACACCTTGTGTGCGCCACTCACATTGGGTGGATCGCAACAGCTCGAAAAAATTAGAAGTAGCCCGCACCCTTGAAAAGTCTGCCCACCCCTGCTCATTAAGATAGTAAAGCCAGAATATAATATTAATGTTGGAGAAATTTTATATCCGAAAAAATATTCGAAATTGGGTCCTATTCTTTAACATTAACTGAAGACAGCCTTAAAAGGTATGAACTGCTCAATTAAGAAAAACAGCTCATTTTTTTTAACATCTAAATTTAAAAATAAATTTTATATAAAAGATCAGCGATAAAATCAAACGCCGTAGAAAAATCACGAGAGCTTTTAACTTCTATTTTAAGAGCTAAATAAAATATTTATTTTACAAACATAACATTATAAACTAAAGGAAATATTTTATTTACTTAGTTTATTTGTCTTTGTTTGACTTAAGTATACTATCAAATCTAATTTTTAACGCCCTTTTATAAGTTTCACTTGCATATAATGGAATATTTGAACTCAATTTTCAACCACTTTAAAAGGTCAGATTAATTCGTAATTTTGCTCACATGTCCAGGACCGACGACAATACAATAATTAAATAATTTTGTTCGATTGTCCTGATCAGGATCAAAAGGCCAAACGATTTCTCATTTTCAGATCCCTTCTCGCATCTGGCGGCTAATTCCAGATCCCTTTTCCAGATTTGGTGACTAAAAGATAACGTTATAATTTAGTTCGATTAACTATAAAAGGGTGTTTTTTAGTTTTTTTAAACTGTAATTTATTTATTGGCAACCACTGATGATTTGATAACAGGAGTTATTGTGGTATATAAACATAATGGGGGCCAAATGACTTGTCACCTGTCGCTTTTTATTCTTTCTTCAATTGAAACCATTGAAAATACGTATTAGTATCTTAGAAAAAGAACTTGTCAAAGTAATCAACTCTATTATTTAAATTTAAGATTGTTTTAATCTTAGAAAACTGCTTTTGTTTTATGATGCCATCAACAAAAGCTATTAATGAGCTTAAAAGAGGACAGATTGTTCCTATGCGACAAAATGGTGTAAGCAGAGGCGGATTAAGGTAGTTGGAGGCCCCTGGCGGTAAAAGGTTTGAGGCCCATGGGCTCAAGAGTCGAAAAGCTACAATAGTTAAGAGTCGTTTATATTTTAAATTCTCAAAATAAAACGTATTGCTTATAATAAAACTCAACGGCTAACAAAAATATTAACTGTATATAAAAAAAATAAAAATTTTACTGAAGAGCTTGCAGTTTTACTATAATACTTGTGATTACACTCTTTAGCAAATTCATCAATTATTTTCACCATATTTATTTTGTTCAAAACATTTTGTTCTGTATATAATATGACTATGTTGTTAAAGTTATATGTTTTCTTCCATAGTACACGCACTTTTTGAATTTTTTTTAACACATTTAAAACTGAAAAAGATCTTTCACTTGATGCATTCGATATCAGTACTGTTAAAAAGATTTTTAAAAGTATTTCTACATTAGGATTTCACTTGCAACTAGATAAATTTCTAGTGGGGGGTTTTCATTACATCTTTGTTTTATTTTCATTTTTTGTTCCAATTCAAATCGTCAAAATTAAAAGATTCACTACCGTGTTTGTACGTTTCTTTTAATTGTTGGCTAGCTTTCTTTTTAATTTCAGGTTCTAATCTCTCATCAAAAATACAATAATATGTTCAATAACAGTTTGATAAATCTCAGCTCTTCAGGATAGTTCTACTCTTGCCCTACCCATATAACATAAAATGAATTCACTGTGAAATTTTCCCTTCTCTCAGAAATTCATAACCGACTTATTTACTTTCACCAGAAGTAATTTTTTTCTTTCACTGCCTGTGAGCTTGTCCAGCTTCCTCTTCAAAAGAGAGCCCTGATAAATCAGTTGCTCCTTGTTCCATTTTTTCCAAATTCATTTCGGAAATTTTGAGTACAGTTTTCTGGAGAATTTAGTAAGCTAGATCCTTTTAAATTTTCACACTCAACTTATTACATTGATTTGCTAGTAGCATTTATTCCCTGGAGTAGGGTATTCCCAATCATGGTCATTAGCAGTGGCGTAACGGAAAACATTTATGTCCCCTTGCAAAGTCAATTAATTAAATCGTTCCTTCGAACGACCGCTTATATTTTTGAGAACTGGACATTCCATATCTACATCTATCAATTATTATTCATGATTGCATCACATATATGACTTCATTGCGTCATTATTTTTCCTAAAACCGATGTTTCATATTTCTATCTTTTTAGTCCTACCCCCACCCCCTTTAACCCGGCAAAGTGCAAGTTGGTTCATTTATATTTTTATTCAAAATTTATATTCTCCCCTATTTTGCATGAGATCTTTTGAATTTAAAATTCAAGATCTCCTTTGCTCGGGTCGTTTATTTTCGGATCGACCCAATCCGTTTCCACGCCCACTTCTCTGCGAGCGAACGGCCACGGCCAATCAGATCGTAGGAAAGTGGTGCGACTGTTCCTTCGGCCGACAGATTCATTCTGTCGCCGTTCCAGCAGAATTGTTCTGCCCATTTTAATTATATCTTTTAAATTTATTTTAAGTAAAATCATTAATTCGGCCCTTAATTCTAAAATTCTGATGAGGAGGTACGTCCCGTTCCGGGACAGGCACTCCGTAAATTACATGCCACTTGCCACTTGTCAAGTTTTGGGACCCCATTGGATTTTACAGAAGGTTGGTCAGGCTTTAGGCCCCTAGAACCCTGGGCCCCCATAATACGGTAGTGTACGTTACGCCACTAGTCATTAGGGAAGTTTTATATTTTTCCATCTGTTTCAAAAGAGAAGCAGATTCCAGTATTGTGGGGTTTTTTTCCTCATTCGTATCACAGATTTCCCACAGCCAAGACCGCTTTTATTAATCTTTATCTTGCTATTAAAAAGCCTAAATTCAACTAACTTGAAACAGTTTGCTTTGAACTAGAAATATCTTTTAACACGTAACTTCATTTTATTTCATTAATTAAAATACACTGATGAAAATAAAATTCCCATCACAAAGAAGGATTTGTACTATATCGACGAAATTCGGTAGACATGTTTATACATCTGAAAGATGACTTTGATTCAAATTCAGGGGCGTAGCCACCGTCGTATCAGTGATACGGGGCACCAGCATGTGCAACTAGAGTCCTACTAGCATGGCTCTTATATCTAAAATAGGTCCCTGAAAGAATTTTGATGCAGGGCCCACTCAGAACTAGTTACGCCAGTGTTCAAATTTCTCGCTAGGCACATAAATGTGGCGCTAATTGCGCCCAGTGAAGGATGTGAATAAAATGTACTTTAAATACGCACTATACAGCTCGTGAGTTATTTATCGTTGAGATTTGACCTAGTGAGTTGATGTTAGTCCAATATGACTTTAAGACGACGAAGAAGCCATTATCAAGAGCTCTCTGAGTTTGAACGATGTAGTATAATAGAGCAAAAGAAAAAATCAAATTGGATTTTCTTTCCACGATATTACAGAAAAACTTCGAAGGAATACATCCATTTTGCAGGATTTTTGGCCGCAGGGGTCCCGGAAAGTACCACTCCAAGAAAACTATGTTTCAATCACGCATGTTTCACGACCGACAGAGAAGGCTGCCGTATTCACCACATGGCTGGGGAACATTGTAATGCATCTACAGCATAATTACAGTTTTTTGGCACTGGAGTGACACAGCGAATTATAACAAATCAATCATTTGAGGACGCCCTGTAGAGTTCAGATCATTTGTTCTAAATCATTAACATCTGTGATTTTAGTGATGTCACTCTAGAGATCATCGGAGAGGCCAGTGGCAATGTCTTGTGTTCTCCGATCAAATTTGTTTCTGTCTTAGTGCTAGTGATGCAGTAGCGTAACGGAAAATGTTAGGGACCGCATGTTAAGTCAGGTTTTGGGCCCCAAGTTATAGTTGATGTCAAACAAGCTTTGAGGCCCTAGAATACTGGGACCCTCCTTTCCCCCTCCCGCGATGCGGAGGTTGAGGGATGTACGTTACGCCACGTCAGTGATGACTGTAAATTGATTAGAAGAACGCTAAGTCCACACCTGCAAATATTTATACCACCTAGATATACTGGGCCTACACCTACAGTTATGATCTGGCTCTAGCAAGTTTCTTTGATTTTAGGAGCACTCTTGAGGTTAATTCTCACATCCTGACTGCAAACTTGCACGTCAGTTTGGCGATTCAAATTGTTGCACTGCGATTTATGAACATTCAAGGGGTGTTTTCCAATAGGATAACGTTCTCCCTCCCGTTGTAGCCCAAAAGGCTTTATAGAGTGTAAATATGTTATGTTAGCCTGCTAGATCCCCAGATCTTTTTCCAATCGGGAACGAATGGGACATCATTGGATGACAATGACAGCTTCATCCACAACTCGTCTTTAACAACCTTATATTGACCAACCAAGAACAATAGGTGTGTAATTCTACCCCACAAACTGATATTCAGTACCTTTGCGACACATGACATGCACGTTTGCATGCTTGCTTTTAAAATTGTGGCGGTTACACCGGTTTTTAATGTATAATCATTTCACATCTGAAAGGGATCTACTTGTGCTTATATTAACCTGTGATCTTAAAGTTTTAATCAAAATTAAATATGTTTCCTATACAAATGTATTGCCGAAGTTTCATTAGTCGACAATATTTTTTTCTTGTCGGGTTTTTTTTCCATCAGCGTAAAATGTACCCGAGAGTAATTAAGCCCGGTTATGAACTAAAAACGAACTTCTTTGACTTGGATAGTATTCATTTGTTCGAAATAAAATTTGGGCAAAAGAAAGGAAAAAATTGTGCAGATTGCAACAATGCAGATATACGAAAAAATATATGGCTAGGGCTACTACACTACTCAAATACGGGTTGCAATATCGATTCCAGACCTTTTTTTTTACACGCTGAATTTATAAATGGAATCCATCAAGCTGGGGGCCCCTGGCAGCCTCCAGGTCCACCACCCGCTTAATCCACCTCTAGGGGGTAAGAGTATCTAAAATTTCAAAACAACTTAGAATATCAAACAGAAGCGTAATAAGGATATATAAAGCATATGTAACGAAAGGTAGCACAAAAACTTCATCAACTAAGGGACACAGACCCAAGAAAATGATAAAACGTGATGAGAGTAATTTGAAGAGGATTGTGAAGAAAAATAGGGAAAGCAGTGATCTGACAACTCTACAAACTACAAAGGAGTTCAATTTAAACAGGAAACAAAGAAGACTTTTACAGAACAATACGAAGAGAACTGAAATGTCTTGGGCTTGAAGGTCGACGACCAACACGAAAACCCTATTTGTCAGCTTTAAATTGAAAAACTCTCGCTAAATATATATATATATATATATATATATATATATATATATATATATATATATATATATATATGCTTGGGCTAAAGAATACAAAATCTGGGACATAGAAATATGGAAAAAATTTGTATGAACCAACGAAAGCCATTTTACACTTTTACAAATGATGGTAGACCAGCGTTTCTCAAACTGTGGAGCGTGCCCCCTAGGGGGGTGGGATAACCTTACGAGGGGGGCACGAGCATGTTGAAAAGTCGAAAACAAAGGATTATTTTAAAAATCATTAATTTACTGAAAGTAAGCTAACAGTATATATTTCGGCACACTGAAACATAAAATATACATTTACACTAATATAATACACTTATAAGTATATCAGAACAGCGCAATATATTTTATTATTAATTTAACACTTACTAAGTTAAAAAGAGTTTTAATAATTACCAGTGACCCCATGGGCTAATCAAATGTAAAATTATATACAAAAATTTACACTTCGCTTCTAACTTATATGGTTTATAATTAATCCCTTAAATACCGATTAAAAATTACACGATTCGCTCCCCAATGCTACCGTTTAGTACGTAGGGGAGGCTATGTGGTGTATTGGGGGTGGGGTAGAAACGGAATAAATAAGCAAATCTTCTGAAAAAAGTAAATCCATCGCAAACATTGTCAAGGTCCTTTTATTGCATCCCAAAGCCTTCAGAATAATTTTATGAGCAGCAGTGCACAGAAACGATTTTACTTCGGAAAGACGCATATATACGTCCAGAGGAATTAACGCAGTGGCAGAGCGAGACGTTTATATACGCTGATGGCACGTAAGAGGTTAAAGTCGTATTGTTGGTTTAGCGTCAAAGTATATTATAATTGAATTCAATTCATTGTTATTGTATGGAAGGGGGCGCGAAGAAAACTATGATTGAATATTGGGTCGCAAATATTGAAAGTTTGAGAACCACTGTGGTAGACGAAGAATTCGTCGAGTACAAAATGGAGCTCTTTAACCAGATTGCATACAACCAGTTGTGAAGGTTGGAGGTAAAGGATTAATGGTGGGGAGCATTTGGTTGGAATGGGATTGACCGCTTATTACTATAAAGAGTAAAAGAACTGGAAATGAATGCTCTCTTACCTCATCTAGAAAATGTTTTTATACCAGTAATAGAAAATTGGTTTCTAGATGATGGCAGATTATTTCAGGATAACAATGCTACTTCCCATTGCGCCCTAACTGTACAAACCTGGTTTAACCATATCCATGGTGTATTTCATCATCTGAAATGGCCTTCAAAAGGTCGAAACAGTGTAATCCAAAATCTATGAGAGGAATTGGAAAGGTATTCAAGCGAGTTAAATAACTTTTCATCCAATATCGAGAAGAACTAGAAATATCACTTCATGAAGCATGGTCAGAATTCACAGTAGAGACATCAGAAGCTTATTACATCAATACAGTAGCAGGACGACTTAATGCTCTATACTAGTGGTCTTCAAACTGTGTTCCACGGAACTCTGGGGCTCCACAAGGCATACCCGGGGGCTTCACGAGTCCCGATGAATAATTCAAGAAGAAATTAATATGTATGAAAAACGGTTTCACTTTTTTCTATACGAAATTTGTAAGCTACAAATATATAAAGGTCATCCTTTTCATTAAAACTGAAAATTTTATTTATCTAATATATATTATAAACGTGAAAGTTTGTGAGGATGTTTGTGGGTCTTTAACGCAAAATCAAATGAATGGATTTTAATGAAACTTTACAGTAATATAGCTTATACACTGCTGGACAATTGCTAAGGACGGATAACACTATCATCCATAGCAACCACAAAATGAAAGGAAGCAAAATGTGGAAAATTAGAATAAGTGCGGGATATTAGTAAAAAGAAGTATGAGTATGCAAATTTTTTTTCCACGTCTGTTCATCACGTGATAGCGTTCATAAGAGCTTTAAAGGTTTTGACGCGTGTGGACAGTTGTTGTTTCAAGTCAAACTTTTACAGGAAAGATTTAATAGACGAACTTAAAATTTTTGGCATTGTTTCCCGACATCACATAGATGATTTTATGCGTGGCCGAATTATTGAAAGATCGAAGAAGGGCGAAAAATAACAGATGTTGCCAGGAGTTCGACATCGCTCACAGCGTTGTTTCACGGCTGTGGAAGTCATTTAAAACTACTGAATGTGTAGTAGACGGCACGAGGGAGGTCGTGTTAGAAGTACGACGCCTGCAGAAGACAGATATATCGTCCTATCAGCAAAAAGGAACAGGCGCACCACAGCTCAGCAGGTGGCAAATCAGTTTCTTGCTGCCTCAGGAAAGCAGATCTCCCGAAAAACTGTTGCCAGACGTTTGAGGGGAGGAGGACTATACGCACTCAGACCTGTGTGTGTGTGTCCCATTGACCAGACAGCACCGTACTGCCCGTTTGCAATGGTGTCGGGAGCATCACAATTGACTGGACAGGACTGGGCATGCGTACTATTTCTCAGATGAGAGTAGGTTCAGTCTGTCATCGGATTGTAGACGCCAACTGATCTGGCGCGAGAGTGGTTCTGCTTATCGTCCAGAAAAATATCCAGAAAAGGACCGATATCCAACATGCAGTATCATGGTGTGGGCCGGCATCATGATCAATGGCCGCACGCGCCTACATGTGGTTGCGAATGGGACTATGACGGGCCAACGATACATTGATGAAGTTCTACTTCCTCATGTTCGTCTTTTCCGTGGTGCTGTTGGAGATAAATTTGTTTTTATGGACGATAACGCAACATGTTATCGAACACTCGCTGTTCAGGATTGTCTAGACAGCGAGGGTTTTCAACGTCTCGTATGGACAGCGCGTTCTCCTGATCTAAACCCCATTGAAAATGTGTGGATGCTTTGGGGAGGCAAGTTGCTGGTCGAAACTATCCTCCGACAAACAAGAACACCCTCATCCGTGCACTCACAGAGGAATGGGATAAATTGCCTCAACAGCTGCTGGATAATGTGATGCAAAGTATGGTACGACGTGTGGAATGTTGCATCACACTCCACGGTGGACATATCCCGTACTGATACCTTTATTTAAGGTGCCTGCTGACTTTTAGATACATTGTTCCATTTCTCCGTACGCAGATCAAATGAACATTTTTTTTCTTTCAGATGTTTCTCAGCTTTTGTACTTTCCAGAACAATAAATATTCTTTTTTCTAATGTCTGAACAGTGTGGCAACTATATTTTATCCTACTAGGCCTCATGTCTCGCTTAATGTTATGCTACATAGCAATTTGTGATCTGTCCTTAGCAAATGTCCAGCAGTGTACATCAGAATAGCACATAGGCTATAATTTATAGCATAGACTATAATTTATAAAGATATTGTATGAAGTGTCCAAAATATAACGATATTTAATAAGTAGGAAAAAATTTTGCCATCTACAAGCAATTCTGGCGTGCGCATTAAAAACCTACCACAGCATATATCTATCTTTTATTTGTGAAGAACATTTTTTTGTTTTGGCTACGCAAGGTGCTCGCTTCTAATTAATTCCTCTGATCAGCATAATGCCTATTTTTTTTATTTCAGAATAAAACTAAGTTTTGAAGGGAGAGGTTGTTATAAATCTCTTTATTTTAATGTTTTTTTTATGATTTTATTATGCACATTTTTCCAAATAAATGCTTTTATCAGTTCTGATACTTAAATAAATAAACTTTTCTTTCACACTGCATCATTTGGACAAATTTTCAAAATTTGTTTGTGGTTAGTCGTTAATTATAACGCTATAATTTTAGTTGAATAGGCAGATATAATTATTTTTATACTTAAAAACGCAATAACTACTGTACTGTATTTTTTGAGTGTGAGAGTGAGTGAATATTAATGTCGCACTGTTCAGCTACACGAGGGCTTTTATCAACGGATTACGTAATTTTGAACCATCGTCAAGTGACGTGGACGACACCTGAGCTGGCACCCTCTTCTCCTAACTACCACACCACACCAACTTAGAAGGAATATTCTACCAATACTTAGCAGGAATATTCTTTGAAATCCACTCTTCCAAGATATATGGCAGCATAACTTTATTTTGAAACATTTTAAACCTTTTTTATAGTATAATAAAATAATATTAAAACTTTTTTATCTTTATATAAAAGGTAAAACGTTTTATCTTTATATAGGTAAATATGCTTCCTACCAGATTGTGAACATTCTATTGTTTACTATCTCGGGTTCCACGAGATAATTTTTTACTCGCTAGGTAGCACGTCTTGCAAAACTATATAGTTTTCTAATGGAATTTGCACATTTTTTCATTTGCGGAAAACTACACCAAAAATGGAGGAAAGGGAACAACGTATCAACAGAGTTGATGTTAAAATCTAAATTTAATCAAGAAGAGCTTTTAAATTTTAGGTTGGAATTTCACGAAAAATAAACGGGGTTTTTCACAAACAGCAATAAACATTTCAATGCCATTCAGAACATTGTTTTTAAGTGAAATATATTTCTCAACGTGTGGCTACAAAAACGAAGTATAAAAGCAAATTAAAACTCAGAGTATGTAATGCGATTGCATTTAATTTCAAAAGACCTGGGCTAACAAGCACATACCTCAGTTACTAAATATAATGCAGAGATAGGTGACACATGAATTCCAAATTAATATTATTAACGAGTAAACTTTATTAAAAAATTAGATTAGAATTTTTTAATAATAAACGCAATACTTCTTTTAAATTACTTTTACATAAAATGCCTATAGCATGTTGATCTACTTGAAAAATATTATTTTGAGATATATTCTTCGAAGTATGTGTGCATGGAACGGAGTTCCACACGAAAGCACTATCTATTTCTAGGGGTTCCACGAAAGTACCTTCAAGTTCTAGGGGTTCCGTGACTTGAAAAAGTTTGAAGACCACTGCTCCATACCAGTGATTCTCAACCACTGTCCAGCGGCACCTTTAACCGGCGTCAAATTCTTGAAATGTGTCGCCAAATTTTTGTAAAATTATTAAATATACTCTGAGAAAAAAATACAATCCGAATCATTAGGCCGTTTTATAGAAATAAACTAAGGGCATTTGTAGTACATTTAACTTATAATTTCGTGGTAAACAAATTTGATTGGGTTCGTAATCCACTTGTGATAACGGATATATCAGTATATGAATTATCTTTGAATGAAGACGGGGAAAAAATTCGCTTTGTATTAATCGAGATTTAATTTGAAAACATTCGGAAAAGTCAATTAATTCATTTTGGATTAAAATTAGCAGCGATTATCTCATAATAGTAAAAAAAAACCCTTAAAAATATTGATTGAATTTTCCACATCTTATTTGCGTGAATTCTAATTTTCAGCATGAACAAATAAAAAAAAATAGATCATGACTTTTAAATGTAGGTGACGAAATGAGAGTGGCATTATAAATCATTTTTACGACACAATATATACGAAATTATCAAAAATCATCAATCCCAAATTTCGTATTAAATGTTGTCTTATAATTAATTTGTAATTAATTACTCAATAAACATTTTGTTTATTTTTGTCGTCAATATTATTTTATATTTATTAATATGGTAGATCAGTATCCCCCAACCTTTTCACCATCGCGGACCGGTCAATCTTTGATAATTTTACCTCGGCCTGCTGAGGGTAGGACGTTGATTTTTTTATATTTTCGATTGCTTTGATTTAATAATTTTAATGTAATTGTATTTGAATTCCCCTTCAGAATAAAACGCAGTTACACCAAAAAATGAATATAAAGGGATTTAACGTGGAATATGAAATGATTTCTATGGAAAGTCACACAAACCCGAGAGAAATGCACCGCAGTAAATAAAATAGGACTGCTTTAATGTTTCTGGGGTAGCCCGGTGCCAATTAATCCGCGGACCGGGGGTTGGGGATCACTGTGGTAGATGATTAAGCTCAATGTGTTACTTTGAGAGATATTTTCAGTTTTCGAGTTTCCTATAAAGGAGTGATTTATCTAATTGAAAAAAAAATTTGTATTTTATCTGTTGTCAAGTAAGCTATCAATGTTTCATGTTGCACCTGAAAATTTTAATGGATATATGCCAGATTTTGAAGAAATAGTGTATGTCGCCAAAAGTCTACACATACAACTTTTTTCTAAATAAATACTCAATATTACTACCTGGATTTTTATTTATTTTTTTTACGTAACGTATTTTTTCTACCTAATATGTATTTAACTTTTCTCTTCAAAGAGACAGGTTCAAAATACATATACTTTTTCTTTTCCTCTGGCGTTCGTGATTGATAAATAATTGCAGTGGAAAGTCTACGAGTGAAACAAAAGTCGCTCGGGTCGTCTCCCCATGCGCAGGGCCGATTCTAGAAGGATGTTAGTGCACAGTGTTGGTTCCCACACAATGTCCGTTAATGTCTACTTTTTACACACATCCATCATTTGATAGCAAAGTTTGTGACAGAGCTGGCTGTACCACAAAGCTTTTCTTTTCTTTTTCTTTCTGCTTATTAGTGGCACTGGCGACGCACTGGCGGCGCACTGGGGATTGATACTTAACAAAGGAGTCTCAAAAATGATTTTTGCGAAAATTTCTTTACGAAAATATCTAATATGGTTAATATTACCTAAGATATAGGAGCATTTAAGTTCAATATGCATTTGGGGAAATTAAAAGTTTTCGATTTAATAATAGCTTTACAATTTAGAAAAACAAAACAGAGGAAAAAAGTGATTTTGTTTTTTTGTTTTTGCTTATGGTCTTAACAGCCCCCATTTTCCTTTTTAGTAAAAATGTTATACCTCCATCAAAAGGTAGCTTCTTGTAGTTAGTTTTGGCATAAAAATATTTGAGAAAAAATCTTGCAGCTCTTTATCTATATATATATATTACAAACTAGATTGTGAATGTTTTATTTTTTACTATCCCAAGATCTACGAGATAATATTATACTCGTTAGTACAATGCATTGCAAAACTATGTAGTTTTCTAATGGAAAATGTACTTTTTTATATTTGTGGAAAAGGACCTACAACATATCATCAGATTCGATGCTGAAAGTCTAAATTTTATGAAAAAAAATTGGGTTAAGATATAGTATAAAAAACGGAAGAGATCTCCACCATCTCTCTCACATTGCATATGTAGAGCATTTTTAAAAACTGGGAATAACCCCTGTGTTGTCGAAGTTCTGAATTTTATTTTATGTTGTAGGTCTGGGGTGGACATTACGTCAATCGCTATCGACCGATGGACCTCCAAAACATTTTGGGGTGACCGCCTGAAGATTTAAGTGGTTAGTTATAATAGATGGAAATATATTGAAGATTGGATGACGTATGCAGACTAAGTCTTCTACTGACTATAACAACAAAAATTAAACTTTAGATAAAAAATGTTTTATTTTTTATGTATTTAGAATTATTTCATAATAAATGCATCATTTGATAGTATTATATTTGTGGCTGATATTATAATGTTTGTATTTTACATTTTACTTCAAACGTGGTTTTAAAAGTGTTAGTTTTTTTATTTTAGTTCTATAGGTAAGTACATATTTCGAACTTATTATTGAAATATTGTAGACCTTTTTCTACCTCACCATACTTACAACACAGGGCATTAGAGCACACAGGAATTTTTCAAGGGAGGGGGAGGATCAAAAGTCCACCATTCTCATATGATACCCCAATACATTACCCAAACATATTTTTTTGATTTTGTAGATTGTCGGGAACAAAAAATAAATTAATAAATAAATAATCAGCATTAATTACTAAAAAAATATTAATAACAAATACTTAATCAAGTTTTTCGTACTATATACATGGGATTATAATCAATCGTGAAAATAAATCAATGGAGGGCTGTAAGGGAGAGTCCGTCTCCGGAGACCCTATTCTCCCTCCTGTGCGCCACTGACACTGGGTGAACTGCAACATCTTGAAAAAAATTAAAAGTAGCCCGTACCCTGGAAAAGTCTGCCCACACCTTGTTGTAGGTACTTTAGTACCATACTAAAAAGAATGCGGGTTTTATGCGTTTTTTAAAAAAAAACAACCCAAAAAGAACATGTCATATAATCAAATCGGTGAATCAAAAGATTCACAAGATAGAGCTAAAAACAGAAATAAAAGGAAACATTAAAAGCTCATCATGATCTATAGTGCAATACGTCTAATGTGAAAACGCTTCAGGCGAAATAACGGAAAATACGAAATAATACAACGCTCCCAACAAGCTGCTATGTATTTTCATGCATTTATTCTAGGCACATGCCTAGGCCGCAGGTGGGCGGAAAAAGAGAAAAAATGGAAATTACAGCGAGCGTATCACCGCCTAGCGAGTGATGAGAGAATAATTTCTGCCCTTGAAAGAGTAAAGATGGAAAAGAGATTTATTATGGAAAAAGAAAAGTAAACAGTTTGATGTTATTATGCCCTCAAAATGATATGAGCTTGATCAAAGCATGAAGAAAACCTTTGTTGTACGAGTACAATGACTCAACAAAGAATGAGGATGTCTAAAAGTAAAAGATAGTAAAGCGATAAGTGATGAAAAGAAAATTATTAACAAGCCGAAAACAGTTCATACAATAACGTGTATTTTGCACTACGAGTATATTTGCAAACGATTTCATTAATTTACTTACTGTACTAATTTACAAAAGGGGTGGGGGGCGTGATACGGTAAGGTAAGAAATGAACAAGAGTGGCCAAACCACGCCATTATCCTTTCATTGGGGCTGACAGTTGCCAGCCCAGAACACGGCGGATCCATAGATAGTAGATAATGGAAAGACTCTCAAAAGGGTAAAAACAAAGGGAAAAGAGTCAGAGAGTCAGGGGAAATCTATCCCGAATTAAGGAGAGGGGTGGTGCTCTGAAGGGCCTTACGATTCGAAGTACCTTGGGCGCCGGGGAGTTTAAAAACGGCCTTGAACAGTTGGATTTTACGGTAGAGTTCTAGATTTAACGGGGATTTGTAATTAAAATTAATTTCTAATGAAAAATTATTTGAAACTATTTTCTTGGTTTTATTATTTTTACCTTTACTTGTATATTAAAAGTAAAGTGACATTTATCAAACTATGAAAAATCACCAATTGAGGAATTGGAAATATATATTATCGTCAAGAATGACCTACAAGTTTTGATCAAGCAATAAGAATTTTTCAGCCTTACCTTTTTCTCTAGCTTCAGGGGAAAGACGTTCCAGTAAATAAAAAATTATTAAAAATTATTCGAGAAATAATGTGACACAAGAAAGGCTTCCAGATTTAACCAGCATCTTTGTTGAATCCGAAATCTCAGGAAAAGTGAATTTCGCCGAAACTGTTGACAAATTTGCTTCTCAGAAAGCCAAAAAAGTTATTTTATAATTGATTATTAGGTAGTCTCTTATTGTAGAAGGAATAATTTATATACTTTTCGTTTCACGAGATTTATGCTTCAGTACTTTTTTTTTAAAAAAAAATTACATTTTCTGAGTAAATACAGTTATTTTTTGTATTTCTAACTATAAAATGTCAACTACTTTTTTTATTTTAAGGGCAATATTTTTGTTTGTTAATTCTTTAATTTAAGTATTTTGTCGCTATTAGCAGGTAAAAAAGAAAGAAAAAAAAGAAAAAAAAGTTGTGCACTAAGAATTGTATTTACATTTTATTAATGTTTTACTTTAATACAGGTAGATGAGTTTATAGCGTCAACGTAAGTATTAGTCAATATATGAAACATTCTTTAGAGGAATGACACATTAACAGGGACGTCTTAAGACTTCTTGAGGCCCTGGGCCCCTACACAAATGTAGGCTCCATCTATGACCTTTAAAAGTAAACAGTACATAGCATACATTATCAAATGCACGTATAAACAATAACCCGAAACAAAAAAATGTGCATGATTTACAATCGCACATACCAGCTCGATTGACTGCCGCCTTTTGACTGAATGAGTAATGATCAAGGGTGTAACTACCGCTGTATCAACCGTATCAATCATACCGGGCCTCCAAGTTACAGGGTTTCCAACATATGTAGACAAAACATCATGAAATTTTAAAGGTGTCCAAAAAAGAGCCCCCAAGTAAAAGTTTTGATACAGGGCCCACTTAGGACTAGCTACGCCAGTGGCAATGATAGTGTACGGTGGTACGCCTAGAACTGTACATGGACGATGGTCATCACATGTAGCTAGTTGATATATCGTCCGAAATTCCAAGTTTTTCAGATAATACAGCCGGAAATAACATTTGACCTTTGAAATTATTCGAATTAAGATCTTCTCAATGCTGAGTCGAGAATGAGACGAGACCCCCATTGCGGCTGAGGCCCTTAGCTCAGTTGGCCCATACCTTATGACGGGTTGCTTACACCTATAGTTTTTGTTCGTTAAAAACAAAGATTTAAATAAAAAGTTTCATTACACATTTGTAGAGTTAAGAAATGGAAATGCTTTCTAGTAAGTCAGAAAAACGAAATAGAAAATTTCTCTTTTCTAATATTTTTTTTTTAGTTCGGGTGACATAGGAAGCTTTTGCTGCATTTATTAAAGGAATTTTGAGTTATGTTTTATCCAGGTAAAAAAAGATAAGTTTATTATGTATATATAACTATAGAATGTTCATTACTAAAATTGAGCTTACTGTATTTTACGCCGCTGTCTTTTATTAGTGATATAGTATTGTGTTGTGTGAGTAGATAGGTTATCTGTGGAATATATCATAAGCTATCACAAAAATGTATAAGCACAGTTTACATAAATCTTACTGAAAATTTGATGCAAGTCAAAAAAATAGCATTCATGAAATATGTGGAGTTAAGAAAATTTCAAGATTTATGTACATTTTTTATAATCGCGTGTGGAAAAAATAGTTCTGAACTAAGTTTCAATCCCTTTTTAAAATTGAGATTCTCTTATAAGAACGTCTGATTTCAATACATATATAAGTAAAGCCCTTTTGTGTTTTCTACTTTTCCTTTTTGTGTTGGAAATTCTAGTTGTAGCTTTGTGTGCAAGGCGTGGCTCGCATCACTTGAGGGAGAGGGGGAAGAAGGGGTTTACCTTGTCAAGGATTGCGAACCGCGTAACCCCATCTGACTTGTTTAGACAGAATTTAGAATAGGGGTTCGTAACCTAATAACGGGTCACACAGTCGGCAAATTTCTTTTTTAAAAAGACCGTTCTTCGTAGTAGGGTTGTCGAATTCTAGAACAGCAGTGATACCAGTACAAATTGAAGGGTTCGCTACACAGAGCGGGAAACTCTTAAAAAATCCCAGTTTGTAGTTGAGGATAAATTCAAAAATAAAAACAATAATAAAAAACGTTACCCCTGCAGAAGCTTTGCTTGTAATACTAGAAGAAAATCTTTTACTTAGAAGCTTTTAACTTTTATTTAACATTTTATTCTGGATTAAAACAACTCATTATTTTTTCAATTTTACTAACTAGTTACCGGTGGTCAACAAGCAATTGCGGAATTCTTAGACTCCATATGGTATTTTCATGCTATTTAGAATGGTTTCAGTGTTGTAATTATTTACAAAGCTTTTTGTGGGGCAAATCATTTGTAATTTATCTTGTTTTAATGCTCAATCAAATGTTACTAATTAATTCCATGTAACTGTTATCTCCTAAATCCTGAAAAATTACTTACTCATCAATTCAAATATATATATATATATATATATATTTGTTTGTTTGTGAGTGTGAAAGGTAAAGGAAATAAATAATGTGATAATATAATGATCTTTAGTAGTCGAAGTGATTCTGGTCGTACTGTAATGAGTTCTCATTGGTTGTTTCTCCAATCCTTTAGAAGATATTGTTTGATTAGAAAACCTCTTTCTCTAAAGGAACCTTGATTTATGCAAAATAAAACTACTATTTAAAGTCATATGAATTGAGTTCGAGAAACAGAGAGAGAAAAAAGTGAAGATAGTGATTAAACGTGTTGTTAGGTTATAATAGAGTTTATATTTGAATCATCAATGTTCCTGTATAAGGGATTGAAAACGTTGTGATGTTTAAGGAATACAGCCAAAAAGATACCTGCATTTATTGATAAATACTATTTTTTTCATTATAAATATTTAGAGTAGATTACAACTGACTTGCTTCTCTCTGCCAAATTAAGCGTTTATAGTATTCGATTGAAATTATAAAATATAGGTTGTTGCATTTTGTTAATGAATTATCACACTAAATCGAGTGGAAGTTTGCTGTAGTATTATTCATATTATTCCAAAATGAAAAGCAATTTTTAAAAGCAAACAAATTTGAAAGTTACACATGCCCTTACTTCATTAACGATTTCTCATTTAAAAACTCTTTCAATTCCTTTTATAAATATGATTAAGAAATCCTTTTTGATATCTTCAGATGATTTTATAGAACATATTTGAAAATAAAATACATCATGTTGCAAATAAACAATGCGTTAAAATATTTCTCCCCCCACGAAAGAAAAGATGATGCCAAAATTTTTATGTAACTTAAAATTATTTTATAATCTCTCTTTTCCCCCCCTTTCTCCTCAGGGTCTCCTTAATAATTATCAAATTATTTCGTAAAAATATTGTATAAAATTTTAAATCTTGGACAATAATTACCAAGATTCTGCCCTCCACTCCTATTAAGTTCATTTTACACATGCGTCACCAATATAATAGTTTAAATTGTATTAAATAGTCAGTTTTAATTAAGAAAAATAAAGAGGTTTAATATAAATTAATTTTACAATTTCTATTGACTAAGCAACAAAAAAAAAGGATACCATGATATTTGTAATAATAATATAAGTCTTTCTTATCTACATACATATAATGTTTTAAAATATTATACTGAATGTAGAATTGTATTCTAAAAATGTAGAAAACGTTTTAAGGGAAAACTAGGGATTTATATTGAAAAGCACTTCTTGATTATATAAATTGAATATCAAAGCATTTCACAAGAAATTTATTTCGATTTTCAAACAGCGTGTTATAAAAATAGTTCAAAATAATTTTTCTTCAATTCATAAATATCTAATTTCTTGGAAAGCTTTAGTTTAGTTAGGAATTTCTCATTTCATTTTAAAAGAGCAAATTTTTCAATAAGAGTTTCGAGGAAAATGAAAGCTTGGATTTCTCATTTTGTATTCTGAGAACTGTACTCCTTGTAAAATATGATAGAAATTTAAAAAAAAAATCCATTATTGAGCAAAAATTGAATAAAAAAAGACAACGAAAATGAACAAAGAGAAGAAAGAATTAGATTTGAGAATACATTGAGAAAAAGAGCGACATTCTTCTAAAAAGCCTATTTTTATGAATTTAATATAAAATAAAAAGGGACGTAGTATAATTTATTTAACTCAGTAAAAAAAGGGGATTTAGTTCCACCATATTTTATTTTCATTTGCTTAAAATCAATGTCATTTGATCTTTCCCGTAATTTTTAAGTATTGATAATATAAAGTTAAGTCCTCACATTACCACATTTTCAAATATTTAACATATACTACTCTATGTGTGTGATACTCTCTCTCTCTTCTCTTCTCTCTCTCTTCTCTCTCTCTCTCTCTCTTCTCTCTCTTCTCTCTCTTCTCTCTCTTTATATCTTTATATTTACCTTTTGTATGTGTGTGAATTGCGTTAAACTTAAAGTAAACCCGATGTAAACCGAGATAAAATTATCTCACATTCACTGGCACTTAGTACCAACACAAGTGCTTATGATCTTCTTGCTGCAACGAAATAATTGCAACATCTACATTTATATAAGAAAAGCAATTTATAATTGTTCTCTCTCTTCTGTTTCTCTGACTACCTTCATTAAAAGCACTAAGTTTTATTGGAAAAATTTCGAACTTTTAATTATTTCTCCTTGAGCTAAGAATGATATACAAATTTGGCAAAAGTAATAAAAAAGTTAAAAAAAGAATTCCAATGAAATATCTAACTTTGCAATTTTTTAAGAAACAATATGATAAAAATGAATACCGAAAAAGGAAATATTATGTCTCCTAATGTATTATACATTAGAAGAGACAATAAAAACATTTTAAATACGGTATTCGAGAGTTCATAAATGAAAGGATGCCATGAGTTCGAGCCCAGTACCACTAAAGATCCGCCGTGTAGGGCAGCGATGCTAGTTAAATCTATCGAAAGCTGAAACGTCCTCCCGTTGGTGTGGTGTGGTAGTTAGGAGAGGGGGGTGCCAGCTCAGGTGTCGTCCACGTCACTTGCCCATGGTTCAAAATTACGTGGTCCGTCGCCAAAAGCCCTCGTGTAGCTGAACAGTGCGACGTTAATATTCACTCACTCCATCATAAATAAAAGGAAGAGACAGAGAAATTTTCACGATTTTGTTCAAAACTACAGTTTCAGTGTATTATGATAAATTAATTGGATTTGTTTTATTAGGATTTCAAAAAACCTAATATAATATAAAATTGAATGCTAACTGTGGTAGTTAAATATATATTTGTTTTTAATTGAACAGGAATTTTTCAAGGGAGGGATCTTGGGGTCGAAAGTTCACCATTCTTGTATCCATGCTCCTTTTTGATTTTGTTGATTTTCGGAAACAAAACACAGTAAAAACTAATTTTTGAATAAATAATTAGCATTAATTAATAAAATTAATCATTAATAGCAAGTAATTAAGTTAATTTTTACGTACTATATACTTAGAATTATAATCAATCGGAAAAAATTCAAGGGCTTGGGGGAGGGTTCGCACCCCCCAGCCCTCCCCTTTGTGTGCGCTTACGGACTGTTAATATTTTACACTGATGTACTTAAGATTTAAAAATTAAAAAACATGGAATTATTTGTATAAAATAGTATAATATTGAAATGCATTGTATCACCTGTTTATTTCTAGTAGATCTCCTGGTATATTTTTTGAGATTGACGATTATGAGTCAAGTTTTCAGGGGTCTTAAGGCTCTTTTATAAAAGATGTTGTGCCATTTGGGTACTTGAGAACCCCCTACACTCACAAATAGATATTATTGGATTGGCTTTAAATCTATGTCAATGTTTAATAGATGTAACATTTTCTTTTTATTAAAAATTTAATAATTATTCGTTGTGCAAAAGAGTGTAATGGGTACAATGTATTTACCCCTCACACATACAATATATTAAATAAATGAACATACAAGAATATAAAATGTCGTCAAAAATTTAACTTTATGTACAGGGCAAAATGGAGAAGAACAGTATGAAGATAAAATTTATTTAAATTTAGGATTGGTTGTATTCAAATCCCACAGTCTCATCAGTAGCGCACACAGGAATTTTTAAGGAGGGGGGGGTCCGAGTCAAAAGTTCACCATGCTTGTATCATGATCCTTTTGATTTTGTCTATTTTCGTGGAACAAACACAGTAAAAAAACTAATTATTGAATGAATAATTAGCATTAATTAATAAAATTGATCATTAATAACAAATACTTTAATTAAATTTTACGTACTATATTCTTAGAATTATAATCAATCAGGGAAAAAAAAAAAATCAAGGGTTTGGGAGGTCCGGACCCAGGACCCCCTTGTGTGGCGCCAATGCTCATTATCAAATTTCATTCATTTTTGTATTGTAGCGTAACAAGGATGAACAATGCAACAAGTTATATTTAATAGTAGAAACATAATGCAGATATAGCACGCAGAATATAGAATAAGTATAAGAAATCAAAGTCTTTCAAGCCTTTCTGTGTTTAACATTTAAGTTTTATAATTACATTCATTACGATGATTTATATTTGTTTCAATCAAATAATGAAATAGGAAGTGATGGTATAAAATCAATCAATTTGATATTGTGTACGTATTTTACTGCATAAAATTGTCTCTTTGGAATTTGGGAAGAGTATTCTATTTTATACAAGACTAATTAATTTTTATCTACTTATTTTACAGACCATCAGTAAAAAAAAAATAACTAAATTTGTTAAACAGAAATTGATTAAAATTTTGATATCATTGACTGCAATAAAAAATGTCTGAAAGAGATAAATAATTCACACACATCATCCTTACAAGGCTATGCAAAATTGCCAAATTTGCTTAAAAATTTTATTTCAACTAGTTTGACCTAGATGAAATTTGCATCTTATATCTGACCAAATTTTATGCATTTTCATTACAAATAATTACTCATGTTGAGGATAAAAAAGTCCATCAACTTGACGTTTTTGTTAAAATTTATTTGTTGTGGAATGCATTTGAAGCTGAAATGAGTAACTCAT
Organism: Trichonephila clavipes; assembly: GCA_019973935.1. Lineage (NCBI taxonomy): Eukaryota > Metazoa > Arthropoda > Arachnida > Araneae > Nephilidae > Trichonephila > Trichonephila clavipes. The sequence goes on from BMAU01016508.1 coordinate 29,687, forward strand.
TGCATATTTTTTCTTTGTTAATTTTTTTACACTCTTCAGAATTAATTAAATAAATAAATAAAAAGCAAATTAATAATAATAATAACAATTTTACAAAAAACAAACAAACGAAAAAAGCCAATTAGTCAATTTTTTAATGAATTCTAGAGATGTGTCTATTGTTTTGTTGTATGTGACACTAATTCTTATGCATTTTTTTTTCGGGAGGAATGGGAGCAATATGACTGACGATGCGTAAATTCAGAGAAATGTTGATGTCAAATAATTCAATGCTTTTGATTATTTTATCACTGGAGGATGGCTGTAGTTGATGACTTTTGCACCGGACTGCATAACTGAATCGTATGTTTTTTTTATATTTCTGTTATTTTTCTTGTATTTCTGGATGTTTATTTGCTCCCTGTTCCGTGTCACTTTTTATCGATTTTGGCAGCCTTGTTTTCTCTTACAACCCGTTTTCCGCCTCTCTTCGTGACTGCTCCCTCTTCAGGAACTCGGAACAGTCTTCCATGTTGGCGAATATATCGCCCTAAGCAAACGAACTACTCCCACCAAAAATCTCGGATCATGCCAGATCATAGACGAAAGAGGGAAAACATGTTTTTCGCATTCGTTCACGTTTTGTTCGTTTTCTCTTTGTTACTTATCAGATGCGGTGAAAGATGGTCTTCCCTCTGTTTTCGGCGTGTACAGAGGACAATTTAAGTTTTTCTGAAATGTTATTCTTAACTTTTTTAATTAAAATTCATGCGTTAATTACAAAATCCCTACCCACTCTGATTCATTTTCTCCACAACTTCGCGTTGCAATGACAGATGGGGATTGTAGGTGTTAGGATCTAGGAAGGAGGAATTTTTAAAGTGGTTTTCCATTTTAGAACACAAAAGAAGAGACGTTTGAAAGCTGTATAGCGCAGCTATAAATTTTGCTTCAGTATAAGCAATGGATTTCAATTACATATAAGCTATTTTTATCTTTACAAAGGAACGCAACATAATCATTGTAAATTGAAAAGGAAATGGTATCATGATGACGTAATAATGGCTCTGATAGATACATTCTAATAACCGATATGCTTTTGAGAAAATAATGTACATTAAAATAATTAAAAAAGCAAATCTTGGGCTTAAGACTAAAACACACGAAGAAAGTGAGACATCTCCCCTGTTTATCGTTAAGCACATAAGTATGGAAACAAAATATTAATTACAATGTTTAGTAAAATTTTAAATTTTGATTTTTGAAGTAAAAGCACAATATAAATAGAGGGAAAATTTTATTCTTCAATAATATAAATGGAGCAAATGGAGTTTGGAATTTATTTTTTCATCTTAATATCTTATATATAAGAATTTAAAAGCAATATCATTGTGTTTATAAATTTTAATATGTTGCTAATTATGGTAACCGAATGACTGTAATATTAAGACTGGCATTTACTAGATTTTCTTTAGGCTCGGTAGGTTGGTTGAGATACTGTTTTTTAACATTGTTTTTATGGCTTATTATACCAAGAACTTTCATTTTGTTCTTGCTGAAAAGGAGAGTTTCTGTTGGAAATATAGTTACCATATCTATTCTTACCAGTAGCGCACACGGAATTTTTCAAAGAAGGAAATTGTCCAGGGTCACAAGTCCACCATTCTTGTATCATGCTCCTTTTGATTTTGTCGATTTTCGGAAACAAAACAGTAAAAAACTAATTACTGAATAAATAATTAGCATTATTAAAAATTAATCATTAATAATAAATACTTAATTAAATTTTTACGTACTATACTTAGAGAGAGAAAATTATATATCTCTCTTCTGGTGTAACTTTAAATTTTCCTCGATTAGAAAATTATGAAGGCATTTTAAGCCAGATGTTAAGAATATTAAGAAGGCATGTAGAAATTCTTAGGCACTCCAAGCACTATGAGAAAACATTTTTGAGAAGATAAATTATTTATTAAAATTCAATGTGTTTTATTTGCAAAATGGGGATAAAAAAACTAAACACATGAGAAGTTTACATCTACAGTAGAACGTCATTTATCTGAATCAATCGAGACTGGACATCGTTCGATACGCGGATTGTTCGGATAACCGAAAACCGAATGCGCTCCATGCAGTATATGAAACCGGACACTATACGAATATTGAAAATAATCACATGCTGGAAACGTGTGTTTGAAGAAAAGTGCTAAAAAAATAGGTGCAAAATGTCGAAATTTTACCTTTATTGTGGAAAATAATCATTTTTCGCTCTATTATTCGTTTCGCTGCAAGGTCTCTGATTCTCTTAGAGCAGCAGTAGTTGATTAGGACAGCACTCTGATTGTTGTTCGTACCACTATATAGCTGTCTCTAACGCAGAAGAAAATGCGCCTGCATTATTCTGTTGTCCTCGTCTTCATTCGTTTATCGTCGACAGTATCGGATTATTCTTGCACTGGAAGTCACAATTTCGTCATCATTTAGCGTTTGAAATCCAGAGTCTTCTGCATCGCATGCCATCCAGGTTTCTACATTTTCAAATATCCCTCACCTTGGATTTTTCGTCACTTTTGGCCCCATGTGAAACAACTGTTGAGCATTGCACTGTTCGAAAACGTATTCATATGTACAGTACATAGTTGACAAAAAAACTGGTACGGATATTTGACGCTCGGATAATAAAACGTTGGATAAACGACGTTCTACTGTATTTCTAAAATGTTTTCCCTATTCTCTTAGCATTTTCTTTAGGTTGAATAAAAGATAAACTGGTATATTCCTTATAGTAAAACAAGAGCATCCTTTATTAAGTTGAAATTTCATCGTAACTATAAAACTTTTCTGATAAAATTATTTAAATAAAAATTCATTTCTGTAAAAAAAAATTTTTTAATTTCAATACAATTGAGTGTTTCTACAAGTTTATCAATAATAAAATATATAAACTGAATACTGACTATTTTTTGATTAATTGACCAATTAATAGCTTTTTAATCATTTTGTACATTTAAAGTATCCGACTACGTTCGGAACCGTGATTTTGGAATGCGCATAAATGGATAATTTTCATGATATTTAGTGTCACTTAGATTAAAATATATGCATACAATTGTTTTAAGGATATTGTGACAAAAAAAAATTTATTTAAATATAATATTTTGGCAAAAATTTACTTAGAATAATCTTTTTCCCAAATGTTCTCCTTTTTGTGAAAAATGCTTCTATTATAATAATATTTTGCCTATATATAGCTCAGACCTCTGTACAGAGGCTCAAATACAATTTTTGAAATACATAACTTTTAAATAGGTTTATTCATATTTTTACGACAACAGGGGAGAAATTTTAAGGGAAAAAAACGCCGATAATTATTTCAATTGGTGGCAACTCTGAAAATTATGTGAATTTTCAAAACTTCTTGTTGAGCCTCTGTAGAGAGAGGTCTGACCTATATACAGGCAAAATATTATTATAATAGAACCATTTTCACAAAGGAGAACATTTGGAAAAAAAAGATTATTCTAAGTTAATTTTTGCACAAAATATTATATTTCAATAAATTTTTTTTTTTGTCAAAAAAAAATCTCCTTAAAACAATTTTATGAATGTATTCCAATCTGAGTAACACTAAATATCATGAACATTATCCATTTATGCGCTTTTAAAATCACGGTTAAACCTTAAACGTGCAGAAAGATAAAAGTTATAAACAATTTTTAATTATAATACTAAATGGTATACTTAGAATGGGGAAAATGAAAATGTCTTATCCTCTAAATAATTCCCCAGTTAGCAGATATTTTCCAATTAGAAACAAATGCTTCATAATAAATGTTTTAGATATTCGTAGTTGTGTTGAGACACATTTTTAAAAGCATTTTTTCCCCTGAGTTATTTCGAGATCAGCTGAACAGATAAAATAGACTAAGGATACACACAGCAATGATTTTACTCATTAATGAAGTTTCCATTCTCCGTATAAAAGGCCTACATGACCCTGCTATTTGTTTCGTCTTTTGACTGGACAAAGATTTTGTCAAGGTAAATAATTAAAATTTTAGTTTCCTGACGGTTAAAAATCAATGTAATGACCTACTGTGATGAATTCAGAAATCATTAAGTAAATAGAAGTAATTCATGTCCGGGTTGATATGATTTATTTTTCAATAGCCCAATGAGTCACTCATGTGGCTTCCGTTCCTCCGAGGGAAGCCATTACGTATGTTAGCCTGGTAGCAGGGAAGCGCTATGTAGCAGTTTGAGACACACACACAAAAACTAATTAATGACCTCTGGTTACAATGTATTATTATAAATTTCATAGTTTTTCAAAATTTTATTCTCAGTACCTTCTTTTTTGTGAAGATGCCATATTTAAAAATCAACAAACAAGAAAATCAGCATTTATGAAGTTGGAAGAAAGTCTCAAGAAAGATGAGAAATCGCAAGAACTTCTGCTTTGAGGTGTATTACCGTACCGCGCTTCCACGCCGCAGGTCGAGTTCAAATCTCAGGCTGGACAAGGTATATTCAGCTTGTCTCCCCTGCACTGGGTTGATAAAGAGCACCAAGCTTGCATGGGAACTAAACACTGAGGGTTTTGTGTCAGACTGACCATCTGACTGAAATATCTGCTCATGCACCTCAGCACCCTAGATCACGAAAACTGAGTTGGGCAAGCACAGTTGGCCTTGGACATCATGTAATAATTAAGCAACTGAATTTAGTTTTAGTATATTAAAATTATTGTATCATATATGTGTAACAATAATATTACTAAAAGCAGAAATACAATATTTAAAAGCATCATGAAACCAATCTCATGAAACAATAATATTTCCTGAGAAATTAATTGGTTATTAACGTCAACTTTGGGAAGCTATAAGGAAGTCTTCCAGTAAACGGATCTTATAAATCTGTACAATGATCAAGAGACAAAGGACAACACCTCAGTTGCCGTACCACTCTAAATCTTTTAATGCGACACAATGTCGATACGGAGCCCGACAAATTTAACATGCATCATTCACTTACACATGGTCATTAAAATCACGGGCATTATTAAGCATCGGACGAGAGCTTCAATTAAAATTAATTCAAATGTCCAAATTTGGTAGCAGCAGCCTCACAAGATGGTGGTACTATGAAATGGCTCTCATTCGGGACTGGCCGTGTCTGCAAATGCTTCTGTTATCAAAATATGCAGCCCATTTCTAAAAAAGAAAAAAACCCCATTTCCTCTACATGTTGGGTCATAGCTGGGCAGATCTCAAACCCATGACAAGGCTTTTACGGGTTCACTACCATAACCACTTAGCTACTGGGGCCTCACTCATGTATCGAATGCAAGTAAAAAATACGAGGCAGTATCATGTAATTTCCTTTAGTACTTTGTGTGATTTTATTTTGTTTAGCAAACCCTGACGGTCTCCTCTGCACTGTGAATGTTCAATGATACTGGGTTCGAACTCATGACACGCTGACCAGGGAGTTTGTTACCCTGCCCACTAGGCTACTGTGGCCACTACTAATTTCGGAGCCGAGATTCGACAAAATCCTTAACGGGAAATGAGTTTAGTGTCTCTGCCTTAAATGACAGGTACTATCCCAGTTATAAAAATATTTTATTACTCATAGATAAAGTTATGAATGTATAATAAATATTTACTTGAATTTCCTCAGATTTTAATGATATTCTTGCCATAATTCACCCTAGTCACGAATAGCGAGTTCAAATAGTGGAAAAATAAAACATCTGTCAATGATGGAGAAAAGTGAAAATTGCTACCGTTGAAGAGGATGACTAAAAATTCTTTTATTTTCGTTAGCTCTAAGTTTGATAGACGTGAGTGAAATAACGTACGATTAATTGACGCGATGAAGAGTTAGCTCACTTTGCTGAATATTAACATTTTCGGTTTCGTGACTACTATATATTCCTATTCATCACCGTCATCAATGCCAGTATAGGCACATTATTAAACTGACTTATGAAACAGATGCTTTCATCAGTAAAAATAAAAAAAGCGTGTTCATAAATTTAATAGCAATTAAGTGTTGACAACTTCATTTATTGTTGTGCTGCAGTGAGTTATATTAGGTTAAAAGACTAAAGGGCACTAATTTAATAATTTCCACATTAACGAAAGCTTTACTAAAAATATGTATATGTAATTTTAATTTGGAACTTAAAAGCCGTCTGTCCTTAGCCAGTATTTCATCAGATTACTTTAATTTCATACGATTACACGCATGTTATTGAGAACTATATCCAACGTCTGTAAAATCGTACGATAAATTTTATGCAATTAAGTACAGATTCTTCCATGTTACGATGTTTTATGAACTTTATCAAGGAAGTATTCAGATGTAAAAATTGGAAATAAAAATATAATAGCATAGTAATTTTTCGTATAATAAGGAAATGTTTTCGAAGAACTAAATAGAAATTAATTTTTATTATGTAGAGCCTCACACTATTTTTATAGTTATATTTTGAAATAAAAATATACCATAAAACCGGCGTGTGTGTGTGTGCCATACCAAGAACTTTTTAAACAAAAATACATGATAGAAATTTACATGTGCGCGTTGTACGCCGAATATAAAAATATGATAACTTTAAAAATAAAAAAAAGATAAGCATAGAAAAAAATTAGACTTTTACATAGATCAAAATACTGTTTTTTATTTAAGAAAAATGACAATATTTATGAACTTACAGGGTTGTAGTTCTGGGGAAATATACTATTCCCCCCCAAAGTTTGGTATAATACGTCGAGTAGACGCAGGCTCAACATAAGAACATTGTGTATGTACATTTCAAGTTTCTTCGTAAAAGGGGGTGAGTTATACGCGCCGAATACACCTAAAAATTAAAAAATTCCTGTGGTTGAGTACAGGTGCGCGTTAGCACGGCGTTGCGAGTTATACGCCAGAATTTCACGATACATGTGGGATGTAATTTGATAAGTTATTGAGAAAATTAAAATTTTAAATTCACTTGCACTCACAAATGGGGAGGAATGTAATATCTTTTAAAAACGCAGTTTTTTATTTTTAATTTCGTTGTTATACTTATTCTGTAATGAATTTGTTTTGATTATTATTTATTATA